>PVKM010001080.1:5352-85706 GCA_004027735.1 Carollia perspicillata
ATCTTGGATGTAGGTCCTTGCCTTTCATGACTTAGAATACTTCTTTCCAGCCCCTTCTTACCTGTAAGGTCTCTTTTGAGAAATCAGTTGACAGACTGATGGGAACTCCTTTGTAGGTGATTGTCCCCTTATCTCTTGCTGCTTCTAGAATTCTCTCCTTCATTTTAATCTTGGCTAATGTGATTATGATGTGCTTTGGTGTGTTCCTCCTTGGTCCACCTTCTTTGGGACTCTCTGAGCTTCCTGGACTTCCTGGAAGTCCATATTGGGGAAGTTCTCCTTTACTATTTGTTCCCCATATTTTGCCGTATTGGGGAAGTTCTCCTTTACTATTTGTTCAAATAAGTTTTCCTCTTGTTGCTCTTCCTCTTCCCCTTCTGGTACTCCTATAATTTGGATGTTGGAACATTTAAAGATGTCCTGGAGGTTCCTCAGCCTCTCCTCATTTTTTTGAATTCTTGTTTCTTCATTCTTTTCTGTTTGGTTGTTTGTTTCTTCCTTCTGGTCCACTCCATTGACTTGAGTCCCAGTTTTCTTCCCATCGCTATTGGTTCCCTGTGCATTTTTCTTCATTTCACTTAGCATCGCCTTCATTTTTTTCATCTAATTTGCGACCAAAATCAACCAATTCTGTGAGCATCCTGATTAACAGTGCTTTGAACTGTGCATCTGATAGGTCGGCTATCTCTTGCTTGTTTAAAAGTATTGGCTCTGGGACTCTGAGCTTTTCTTCTGTTTGAGTCATTTTTGGCCAGGTGGCGCCTGTTGTGTATGAGGGGCGGAGCCGTAGGTGTTCACCAGGGCAGCGCAGCCTAGTCGCCAAGTTGTGACGTTGTCTGTGGGGGTGGGCTCAGAGAGGGAACAATGGCAAGAGTTCTGCGCTCTCTCGATTTTGCGTCCCCTCTGCTACCTCCCACAAGCAAACTCGGCCCCCCTGGCGCTGGTTCCCAGGCGGGTGGGCCTATACACACTCCGGGACCTTGCGGGTCTCCCCAGTGACCTCTCCTGTGAGGCTGGGAGCCTCTCCCGGCACCTTTTCAATCAGTGTTTTTAGGCTTTATTTCCCGTCGCTGGGGCCCTGGGCTGTGCGGTCCCTCTCACTGCCCACTCTTGCCTAGTTTATCTGCGCGGGAATGTGTGTCCGCGGTGGGCCAACCGCCCTGTGTGCTCTGCTCATCTCCTCCCACATCTGGGGTCTGCAAGCTCCACGCCATCTACGCTCCCCAGCGCTCCAGGGTCTGGCAGCCACTGCCTTCTCCTGCCGCAATTCCTCTCTGCCAACCACTAACTCCGCCCCTCTTACCGGTCTGGTTGAATGGTTGTCGGGTTTCCGTAGTTCAATTTTCTGTGTTCTGGTTGTGTTATTGCTTGTAAATCTTTGTTGTCCTTAATCTTAGTTGTGCGAGGAGGCACAGTATTTCCACCTACGCCTCCATCTTGGCCGGAAGACCTTTGTGCTTTTCTCCTAGAGGGACAGAGTCTGGGCAACTGACTTACGTTGGATTTTGGTTCCAACGCATATGAACTGCATGGCCCTGGCCCATGGCTGACCACTGAGCGTCTGTGAAATGGGAACAATGATAGCAGTATCAGGACTGGTCACATGGGGTTGTAGCTGTCACAGGAGGCTATCAAAAGTTGAGGCGCTGGACAAGAATCCATTAGTAAGCTTTGGGACCCACTTCTTAAGGTTTCCACATTAGAGGGGGAGGTCCCTTTGCCTTCTCAGTCACAGGAAAGCAGGGTCTGGGCCAAAGGAAAAATGTAACTCAGTAAACCCATCCCACTTGAGACCACACACGTCTGAATGACATACTCCCAGGGCAAAATAAGAGGCATTTCCAGGCAGGGAGCCTGGATGTGCACCTCCAGCCCCGACTGTTTAAGGAATCCTTGTCTTAATCCACGTCTCAGTTTTAATTCTGTTCTCATTTTCCTAATCCCAATCTAGCCTCTAGGCTTCTCCCCTCTGCCCTATTCTAAATGAGAAAGGAAAAAGCAAGGCTATAGGGTGTGTGTGGGGGTGGGTCAGGGGGAGATGGAGAGAAGGGAGCTGGCTGTACATGGAATCCAGGTGACCAATCTGGTCTCAGCCTGGTCACCACCCACCTTGGTAATTTAGTCAGTATCGCTAATTCAGACACAAGAAGTAATCCCAGGCATATCGTATCTCTACTGCAAAATCATTTGTTTGGGGAATTTGTGAATTCTGAGTCCCTGTCTTTCCCCAAAATAGTACTAATTTATGCTGGATTCCAGCCCTATGGAAAATGCAAACAGACATACCATCCCATCCTAAACTGAGCTCCCCAACGGCAGGGCCCCCTGCTCCATCAGCCCTCGGCCCCAGTTAAACACGAGGCAAGTATGGCCTGAAGGAGCAAGTGAATCTGTTGTCCCACTCAGCGTCATGTGGGAACTCTCTCCTTATCCGAACACACAGCCCCGCCTTTTACTTCAGTTTTGCTCATGAGGAGGCATGTCCTACCCTGTGACCTACCCTGAGACCCCCTCCCCAACCTCTTCCCACAGGCCCTTAGCCCCTCCACTAGCCAGGAGTCACCTTTTGCAGAGAAAGGGAAAGTGAGAACCTCCAAAAAGCCCAGAGATGGAGTCTGCTTTACAGTAGGAGCCCTGGCTGGGAGGGCAGGTGCACACTGCCAGGTGGGTGTCCACCCCTATCTCCTGGGAGACCTTGGCTGCTTCCCAGGGAAGGGAACAGTGTGCCGAAGGGACAGCTCCTACAGACAGGGGGCCTGTCTGCTTTGGGGCAGGGAGTTCCGGCCACCAGTTCCTTCATGTCACAGGGCCTGGATCCCATTCTCCTTAGAGGCCCCCAAACCCTTAGTGGAGTCTGATCCTGTATGGTAGCAATTCATTATCCATTGAGTGGATAATAAATTGAGATGGACTGAAGTGGAGCTTCAGGGAGACATGACATAGTATGTGTCCTGAAACTGCCGTTACAAATAAGCACAAACTTGGTGGCTTAACACAACAGGAATTTATCTTCTCACAGTTCTGAAGGCCAGAAATCCAAAGTCAAGGTGTGGGCAGAGCTATGCTCCCTCTGAAGGCTCTGTGGAAGGATCCTTCACAGAGCCTTCCTGCCTCTTCTAGCTTTCCGGCGGTGCTGGGCACTCCTGCCTAGAACTTCAAAAGCAATTTTTTTTTTCCACCAACTATGAAGTCCCAAGGCTAGATCTGTCCAATCTCTGCCTCTGTCTTCACATAGCCTTTCTCTCTGAGTCTCTGCTTGTTCTTTCCTCTCTTAAGGCACTCTCATTGTGTGGAGAGCCTACTGCAATCCATGATCTCATCTTGATTCTTACCTGAGTGGTATCTGCAAGGACCTTATTTCCAAATAAGGTCACATTCTGAAGTTCTAGGCAGACGCGGTCTTTTGGAGGGCACTGGTCAACCCAGTACAAACATTAAGTAGCAAATAGCAGAGTGAGTGGTAAAAAGGCTGTGGGGAGCTGGGGAATCTTGATCCAGTGACTTCTGTGCCTCCCTCCATTGTTCTAGCTAGTGAGGGCTCCTGAACATCTCTGAGCTCCACTGTCAGCTGGAGGGGGGCTGGCTCCTCTTTTACATATGAGGAAACTGAGGCTTCTCATTTGTAAGTGTTGAGTGAAGAGCCAAGGTAGCCCAGGGGGCTAGAGCTGGGACTGAAATCCAGTTTGGTTTAGCACCAGAGCTTGAGGGTTTCACAGCCTGGTTGGGCTGGATTTGAGCAACTCCAGTGCTGATAAGATCCTAAGATCTTTCCATTCTGAGGAACTTAATTTACCAATAGAAGGCAAAGGTGTTAACTGTCTTAATTTTCACGTTCCTTCACTCCCTGATATTGTAGATTTTGGAATGTGACTGCTTCCTTGAAATCACTTGAAAAAGTGAGGTCAAAGAGAACAAAGATTGATTCAGTTATTTGTAGGAATTAATCTGGACTTGGAAAATAAGGCAAGGATACCCTACTGGACCCAGCCTGGCCCCTGCTTTCTGTGTGGATTTTATACCCTGGGGAAGTTATCTTGGATTTCTGCTCCTTTGTACACTAACCAAGAATACCACGGCAACTCTGGGGGAATTTTTCAGAGGTGTAGAGAGGAGTGGAAAGCAATTTTCTTTTTCCACCAACTATGAAGTCCCAAGGCTGGATTCAGAATGTCTTGTTAGGAAGTTTCTAGTACCTTGGACCATGCCTGAAGAAATTTATTTATTCAATGATTCTCTATTGTGTATTGCTCAGAACCAAGCTGTAAGCTTCCGAGGGCAGCGAGGGCATCACTTTCCTTACGGCTGCCCAGCAGGGCTTAGAACCTGATACACACCAGGCCTCCATAGAGCTGCTGAGAGAACAGACTCATCCTTGGTCACAAGACGTCAAACGAACGGCTCCAGATGTAGGGCAGGGGAGGGAAGAATTTCTTGTTCCTGGTAGGACCGCTGCTTGCAGTGGCAGAATTTAAAGGTGGTCGGGTGCCCCACCTTCCCCCAGCTTGTAATCTGGTGCCAATTCAAATGCCAGGGGAGAGTGCAATTCACTTGCTCTTTGATCTCTGGTGTATTTGCATCTGGCTTACTTAATGGAGGAAGCTCGAGCCCATCACATGCCCAAGGAAGGCCAACATCCTCAGAAATAAGGGCGCCTGCCTTCTGTGAGTTCACAACTTCCCGAGGCGGTTATTATTACCCTTATTTTCTTAGAAGGCGCCCAGGGCTCTGAGAGGCCAAGCGACTTGTCCAAGGTCACACAGTTTAGCAGACTGAGAAGGGATGGGGACTCGGCTCTCCGGAGCCCAGTTCTAGTGGCTTTTCGAAGACACCTGCTACCTTCCTATTGTGCCGCTCAGGAATAAAGCAGGTCGGACGCCTGGCTTTTACCTAAAATAATGCTCCATGCAAATCTGTCGGAACAAAAGCAACCAGAAATCCGCCCCGCGTTTTCTGTCCCTCCGGCTCTCATGGCCAATCGACTCAGCTGGCCGTGGAGGGGAGGGACACGGCGATCCTACGTGATCGACAGACCACGAGAGGTGTGCCCGCGGCTGGGGTAAATCGAGATTGGGGACCCGAAACAATCACGGCCTAGAAGCAGAAGTTCGAGCCAATCAGCGGGGGGGAGGGCGGGCCCTAGCGCCCGCTGTCGCGAGAGGAAGCCACCCCGCCCACTGGAGCCTCGTCCTGGTGTCCGTCAGCAGTTAGCGAGGCTGCGCTCTCCTGGATCCGTCCGCGGCGCGGGGAGTCTGTGCGCAAGAAGCCTGAGCGCGAGGCCGCGTGAGTGCCGGCGCAGATCCCTCCGCCGTCCGTCCGCCCGCACGCCGCGCCCCGCGTGTCCCTCCACCACCGCTCCCGAGGCGCCAGTCCATCCGCTCGCGGTCTCCGTCCTAATAACAGCCGGCCAGCACAAGTGCGGCGGCGGCATGGCCTGGGCAGCTCCGTCGGGGGGCGGCCCGCAGTGACAGACCCTGCGGCGTGGGGGGAGATGGGGGCGGCCGCCTCCCGGGCGACGACGACGAGGAGCAGCCGCTGCAGCCTCGCACCGGTCACCGCTGGGGACGGGCTCGGGCCAAGAGCCTGCCCGTGAGCGGGGGGCCCGAGGTCGCTCGCCGCCCCCGGCCGCCCCGGGCCCCCCAAGCGCCTCGCGCGCGCCCACCCACCCGTCCCTGGCGGGGCTTTCACCCGCGCCGCGCGCCCCCGGCTCAGCCCGCGGCGCCCGCCCTCCTTCGCCCGGCCCCGCTGCGCCCCCCGCTCGCACCCGCCGCGCCCCGCGCCCCCGGCCCCGGCCGGCGGCCTCCGGCCCTGGGCGGCGGCGTGGCACGAGCGGCAGCATGGTGGAGAAGCGCTGCCCGCTGCAGAGGGACGGTGTGTACCGTTGGTTCTCGGAGCTGCCGTCGCCACAGCGCGTGGAGTTCCTGTGCGGCCTGCTGGATCTGTGCATCCCTCTCGAGTTGCGCTTCCTCGGCTCGTGCCTCGAGGACCTGGCGCGCAAGGACTACCACTCGCTGCGCGACTCGGAGATCAAGGCCAACAACCCTGCTGACCTGGGCAGCCTCACCAACCTGACAGACGAGGTGGTGCGCAGCAAGCTTCTGGTGTCGCTGGCGCTGCTGGGCTCTGAGCAGCGTGAGGCAGCTGGCGTGCTCTACCGCACGCTCACGCACATCGACTCCATCATCCACAACTACGGGCTGCAGCTCAACGAGGGCCGCACGGGCGATGAGTTCCTGCTGCTCTTCACCATGGCCTCCAACCACCCGGCCTTCAGCTTCCATCAGAAGCAGGTGCTGCGCCAGGAGCTTACGCAGATTCAGAGCAGCCTAAGCAGCGGCGGCGGGGGCCACGGGGGCAAGAGCGCGCTGCCCACCTGCCCGTCTTGCCACAAGGTGAGTGCCCACGCGGGGGGCGGGTCCGGCGCGCCCACCCGCACCCGAAGCCTCCAGTCCGCTCCCCCAAAACCCACCCACACCCAAGCCTTCACCCCGGACCTCAAAATTACACTAGCTCCCTAAGCTTTCACTTGGGGTCCCAAATGCCCACCCGCCCATGAAGCCTCCACTCCAAACCCCCACCCCAATCCCAAGCTTCCGTCCTGTGCCCAGAGTCGCCACCTCGAAACCGCAACCGCTTACCTCAAGCTTCCACTCCACATTTGTGTCCCAAGCTTCCACCATGTATTCCTACCCTTCCCCAAAGTCCCTGTCCCCATTTCGACCCACAAACCCTGCACCCCCAAACCAGTCTGGCATCTCACACCATTGGGGCTGTTGCATCGGTCTCACCGGGGTCAGTCACGGGATGTCAGGGAGGGCCGCGCTCACGGCTCCCTTAGACGGACAGATAGATAGCCCCAGTCGGAGGTCGGAGCTCTTGTGCGGTTCTTTTCAGGCCTTTGTCTGCTTAATCGGTATCTTGGGTGACAGATAACATTTACACATTGTGTCGCCTTGATTTCTGCGAATCTGTTGTTTGTTACTAGAAAAGGAAGCTATTATGAGATGGAGGTGAGAAGGCACTAGAATGTGCGCAGACATTGGCGGGTATCGTGCGGCACTCCAGACCTGGGTGTCTGTTTCCCCTAAGTGGGCAGGTGTTGCGGCTGGAGAGGTCGGGGGGGATGGGGAGGGTTGTAGCGCGGCGTGTGCACGGGTGTGTAAGCACATGTACACGTGTATTTGTGAGTGCATGCATGCGTGTACCTATTGATGAATGTGTATGAATATATTGATATGTGTGTATGTGTATTTATGAATGCACATGCATATCTGTGTTTCTGTTTGTGTTTAACAGACAGTGGCGTGTGAAAGTTATTTCTCAAGGCCTTCCTTTGTGGATGTTGAGGGTGTCAGTCTCCTAAGGAATGCTAGGTTAAGTTAAAGATCTCCAGTCTCCAAATTCAACAGGAAGGGCATTATGGTCATCCACTTAGAAATGTGAACTTTTGTCTAAATGTTTCAAAACTGTGTAAACAGTGTGGGGTTCAAACTTATTTTAAACGACCCTTTGGGACCCAATGCCAAAATTGTGCTCCAAGCAGAAAGATTTTTCTTTGACTGACATTGGGAACAAGAGATTACAGTCAGGACCAGTAGCCCTGAGTATCTTTCTTTGAAGGTGCCTAAGCTCCTTTGAGTTTAATGTTTGATACTCTGGTTTGTTACTGGTGGTTTTAAGCTACCTTTAACCCTGAATTGTGAGTTTCGTTTAATGTCTTCCTCTAAGAAGTGGTTGTGGTCCCTGCATTGGTTTTAATGTATGTTGTTGTTGTTTTGGTGACACTGACCTCTGAGACTATGGTTTTCTTTTTAAGAGTGTTCAAATCCCACCCATGTTGTTTAATGGGCAAAAAAAAAAAAATGTTACCCCAGCTATAGCAGAGAGGAAGCTGGGTCCCAGGGAATGTGGTGATCTGTGGGGAGTCAGTAAGCTTTGGAGTGCCAGTGGAGTGTCACCTGTTTATGGGATTGCAGTCCCCTGAGGTCAGCTTCATGTGCTGTTGGTCTTTAGGTTAAATGCCATGCATGGATAACGTCCATGGCTGTGGTTCCAGTTTATTCAGCTCTTGAGGCCGGTCTTTTGTATGTGCAGGTGCATAACTTATTAAAAGCAGAACATGGTGGTCATTATTTTGGTGGGGCAGTAAGCTAAAAGCTAGGGGGAAAAATATAAAGACTTTCTGTCAAGTCAGAAATCCCTTCGATGTGATGAAGGGGCTGACCTATCCATCCTCCCACCCCTCTACCCAAATGGGCACTGAATTAACCAACTAAGTGACCTTGGCCAGAGCCCTCCATCCTCCAGTGTTCTCTGTTGGAGGGCAAACTGCCTGCCTCATGGACTTGTCTGGAGGGTCGCATGAGGTCACGGGTGAAGTGCCCAGCAGATGTGCAGTGAGGGCTTCCTTCTGTCCTCTCTGACTTTTCACAGAGGAATGCTAACTTGAGCGAGGCACGTTGTTGCAGAGTGAAATGTTTATGTCTCGGAGTGCTCATGTTTTCTAAATTGATTTTTGGATACTTAGAACTAACAGTGTTTTTGCTCATCCTTGGGAAATTGGAGAATTCTACCTGACTTTAATAATGACGTTACAATGAGTAACCTTGGGGCTGTTGCTTCCTTATTTCCAAACAACTGTGGTATCTAGTTTTCCCTACATCCCCTCCGTCACTGCTAAACTAAGTTCATTTAACTTTTTGTTCCTTAGCTGATTTAAAGCTAAGGCCTGACATGGGTAAACTCTTCCGTTGCTTGGATGGAGTAAGCAACTCGAAAGAAACCTAGCCTTTAAGCATTTTGCTGCCTTAGTTTCTCTAAGTCTAACACTTAATGTAAACCCAAGAAAGCAGCAGCCCCATTAAAGCTGTTTGTATTTCTTTTGTAAGCTGTTGTGTTTTGTTTTAAACCATGAGCCTGGAGACTGTTTATCTTTTAGAGATAAAGATGTTGACTGCTTCATTCTTTATCCTAGTTGAAGTGACACTTCATTTAATTATATTTACTGCTGTTGGCACTATTTACATTTGTTTCTCCAAACCCTTACTATGTTATTATAAAATTCTTATTGCTCTGAGGACTTGCAAAAGCAGTTTAAAAGTGTGAGGAACGTAAAACAGACATTTTTGCTTTTCAGAAAGAGAAGTATTCAGAGCGGTAGAACTGGTGGTAGATTGCAGCTGCTTCCCTGTACTCAGTAGCTGACAGGTACTGCAGGTGTGCTGTTCCTTCAGGCACGATGGGAATAGTGATAATGGTTGGTTTGGACGGAACGCTACCTCTGGCCTTCCCCTTTATTTAAATATACAGCCATAGTTTGGGGAGAAATTTAAGTTTATCCTTTGTAGTCTTTTCTCTATGTAAGTGGTAATGTGCTATGGCCACATATGCTTAATTTTTAAAGTAACAGCTTGATTGAGACTTAACCCATATGTCATAAAATTACGCCTTTGAAGTATGCAATTCATTGGCTTTCAGTACATTTAGAGAATTGTGCTCTCCCACCTTCGTGTTTCAGAATCCTCAGGTAGGGATCATACTGGAACTACTTTCTGAGATTGATTTCTTCAAAGGGCATGTTGAAATAGTGATTTGACAGTGTTCAGTGGAGGAATGTGGTGGGCGGTGGTCTTCCTTTGGCTTTCTTACCCTCTGTCCAGCCATGCCCCTCTCTTTGTTGCTTGTACAGTCTTCCAGGAGACTCTGTGTATGAACAAACAGATAACTGCCGTGTTCCTCCCCACACGGTCTGTCACTTTCTCTTGGCAGTCTTTCCTGGTGAGCATTCCCTATCAGTGTGTAGAGCTTCTTCATCAGTCTCTGTTGGTGGATGTTTTGTTTCCACCTTACCATTACAGACAACCCAGTGTCTTTGACATATTACATATGTGTCATCTGTTGGGTTAGCCAAAATGTCTGTAACATTTTTTTTGAACAATGGCTCTAGTAGTGCTTAGTTGTCTTTAACTTTATTTGAAACAATAATGTTAGGTTGTATTGTGACAGTTGTCATATCAGCATGCGTTTGAAAATAAACTTAACAGAATTGGTGAATTTTTGTGCAGCCACCTTAATATTGAAGATGGAAGGATATGCAACATTTCTGGTGTGTTATGCTTTATAATTTCAAGAAAGCTAAAATGCAACTGCAACAAAAGGAAAGATTTGTGCGGTGTATGGAGGAGGCGCTGTGACTGATCAAATGTGTCAAAAGTGGTTTGTGAAGTTTCTTGGTACTTTGACACTTTGGCCAGATAATTCTTTGCTGTGAGGCTGCCTGATGCTTGGAAGATGCAAGCAGCACCCCTGGCCTCTGCCCGCTAGAAACTGATAGTGGGAGATGGCCGACTTACTCACAATATCCAAATCCATAAAGTTATTGGTGAAAATGAAAAATGTGTCTTTTACTTCACAGAAAAAAACTGAATGGACTTTTTGGCCAACCCCATACATATGACAAGCAGTCTGCATAGCCTCTCACATTTCAGTACATGCATCTATAGAGCAGAAGCCTGGAAGTGGGGTTAATGGTTCTGTACTTCTGCGATTACTTTAGGTATTGCCGAGATCCACCTTTTGGAATCCCCACAGGAGTGTGTGGGTGCGTGTTTGTATGAAGAGTTAGCTACCCTCATCCCCTTCCCCAGATCTCTGCCATTTGGTTAGGTGAGAAACACATCTCAGTGTAGTGTGATATTATTTTGCAGTCCTTTTCTGAGTGAGGTTGAATATGTTTTCAAGTGAACCTTTATTTTTGGCAAGCTCTCCATATCCTTTGCCCATGTCTGTTGGGTTGTTGATCTTTATTGTTTTTTTAGGAGCTCTTTTAAGTTTCAAGGAAATTGTCCTTTTGTCTTTAGAATTTGCAAATATTTATTTTCCAGGTTTTTTTTCCCTTTGTCTTTGGACATCTGCCATGCAGTTTCTTTTTTTAAAAAAATTTATCAGCCTTGTATGGCTTCTGAGTTTTGTGTCATAATAACACTGTGTACTGTATATATATTATACATATGCATTATATATTATATAGACATTCCCTGTGGTTTCTTCTGGTTCAGAACTTGTGTGGTTTCTTATTTTACTTTTAACAGATTCATCTGGAATTTATTATGTATAAGGTAAAAAGTTTGGTATAAGGTAAAAGATAAGGTATAAGGTAAAAAAAATTATTATGGTATAAGGTATAAGTTTTATGTTTTCCAGATGACAACCCAGTTGCCCCAGTGCCATTTGTTGCATAATCCATCTTTTCCTTCCAAGATTTGAAATATCTTTTATAATTTGCTGCATTTCCCCTATATATTTATGTTTACTTCTAGACTATAGTTGGTTTCCTTGGTGTTTTTATCTGATGACTTCTTTGTCAGTTTCATTGGCTACTTTTCAGTCCTTATCTTGTTTTTAATCTCTCATTTGTTCCTTGGGTTTCCCACACAGTGGAATTCCTAGGAGAGTGTGTTTTCTTTAAAAAATATGTGTGGCTGCTGAGGCGCCTCCCCCAGATTCTGGCTTAAATGAGTCTGGGCGTGGCCTGGGCAGCCCACTGAGAGCCTTCATTAGGGTTCTGATTAGGCACCACTGATTTTCCTCCCGCTTTTCTAAGTATGTGCAACTGCTTTCCTATCCTTTTGATGGTGTTCCTCTCCTCTCCGTCTTTCCCTTCTCTTTTTACCTTGTAATTCATGACATTTTCAGCTGTGATTTTGCCACTCACACTGATGAATCTAAAACCTGATGTCCAACTAGACCTGAGCTCCAGCTTGGAGGTTCCAGGGAGCTCAGTTTGTCCAAAGGTAAGTTTCTCTACTCGCCCCCCGGACCACTCTGCCCTAGTCCCCATTCCCCCAGTGAGAAGCCCATGCCTTTCATAGATAGTTTGCCTGCCTTCATATCCTTCCAACCAGCTTGTTTCCAAGTCCTAACCATCCTGTAGATTTGTTTTGCTTCAGCGCGGCCACAACCCAGGTTCTCCCTGTCTCTGGTTGTCTGTCCCTCTCACTCCCTTTCCTTCAACCTGTCTCCACCACACTTGGCATGATGGTCACACATACGGCACACTTCTGTGTAGGCAGACTTAGATTTGGGACGAATTGCCAGGGAGCCAGGGAATGGGTAAAATCAGTCTTCAGGGAACAAGCACCACCCTAGCCTCGTGTAACTCCACTCTCTCCTGAGTCAAGAGTACATGCTGATGATCTCCTTCTAGAATTCAGCTGATGTCACTGTTTAAAGTCAACAAGAGAAAACTTTATAGCTGCTCTATTTTTTATAATTAAATTAACTCTTTTTTAGAAATAACTGTGACATACCCAGCTTCTGACCTTGACCTGGGTGTAGTAGACCATAACGCCTTGTAGTCTCCCTGACCTAGATATGATGCAGCACAACAGCTAGTCCCCCTGGCCCCCCACTCTTAGCTTCCAGCAGCAGTTCCAATGGTGTCACTGGAACGGTCCTGGTAAGATGCCTGGAGGACTCTTACTCTCTGGTGTGCAGTTCTTGCCGTGGTGTCCTGTGGTTTTGTGCCCTATCCATTGCCTGCCTATCCTCATCTCTGTCTGTACTTGCAGTGCCTTCTATTCACTGTGTTTTCTCTGTCCACTGGCCCTTTGCAGGTGATGTTCGCTCAGATGGGATTACCTGGTGCCTACCTGAGGCACCTTGGCCCTGACTTCTTGGCTCATACATACCAAACTTGTTTTTTCCTTCTATCCAGAACCTAGCATACTGTATTATAATAGGCTTCTTTAAATTTCCATCACCAGACTTTGACTTACTGGAGGGCAGAGGTTGTCTTTCTCTTTCAGTCTCAGAGCCCACAGTCCCTGCCACCGCTGTGTCCCGAAAATCTGTGAAAACCTAGTGGGAAGGGGGTGCTGGGTGTTATGAAAGGCCGTCCTAGTGAAAACATTTTTTTTCTTAGTGCTTTTTTTCTATAGCCCTATTGGTAATGATCAACTCAGGCTCTTCCTTCGTTGCCTGTATCGAATGGCCATTTCTCTTACGCATTTCATAGCTGTAGATGCTAATGAATTTTAACATTGGCATTCTACTTTTTATTTTTCAAGCTGGCACGCAAAAGCTTTCACTGGGAGAAATTCTCTGAACATGGTAGTTTGGCTTTACATTACCCCATGACAAAACCAAGTTTAATGCAAAGCACACAGAGAGCTGGGGAAGGGCGCATCACCTTCCGATGCTCTGGTAGACTGTCTGCCTCGCTGTCCATGTGGATTAGGAGTAGTGTTTGTAGTTCTGAAAGCGAGACTGCTTTGAATTTATTCCTTTAATGTTTCAAAATTGTAAATCTTGGTAAGCCTAGATATTTTAGTTTGCTATAGAATGGCAATAAATTAACTGAATGATGGTTAATTATCCTAATTAAAGTTTAATTTACTTTTTTCACAGTTTAAATAGTGACACCAGATTAATTTCAAGAAGGGAGCAGTATAGAGCCATCTCCTAATTATTTGGGACTTACACATAAAAGCTTCAGGAGATTTACTAGGAAGAAATTATTATATTTTCGGGTTTCTTACTGATTCACAGTCAGTTAATTAGAACATGTATATATAGGAGCTACTTTTTGAAGTATTAAAGTCTTGACTAGAAAAAATAACTTTGAAAAAGGAAGAGAATTAATCTATGGGGAAGAGGAACAATCCCTTTCCCTCTTTTGGTTATTTTAATAAAATATAAAACCTTGGGAATGACACCAACAACCTAGCTCTAATAAAGTTAAGAACGTTGACAAGATACTTTGAGCGCACCAGTATTGAAGTTGTGTGGGAAGCACTTTGTGGTATATGCACTCTGCCTAGACACAATTAAATTTCAGAATGCTGTTCTGTAGTTATGTTCTACCTTGGAAGGGTGCATTCTTTTGATTCCAGCTTCCTGACAGTTTTCTTGTATGGGTAATTTTGCAAGGTATGGAATATCTGAGAACATTTACTTCTGTGGGATTTTTTTTTCTTTATTTTGAGGACTAGATATGAAGCTTATGAGCCAGTATACTATTAATATTTATATTGGGGAGGCTGATTTACTACCAATCAAAATTATTTTTGTCTTTTAGAATTACTAATAAAGAGGTGAAGTAGAAAACAGGTAGTCATAAAGAGGGAATGATGTCAATGATAGATAACATTTCAGATATTTTCTATGTATAAGGACTGTTCTAAGTGTTTTGAGTGTATTTATTCAGTCCTCATAATAACTCAGTGAGTTAGGTTCTGTTTTTGTCCCCATTTTAGCAGTGGGAAAACAGACACAGAATAGTTAAGTGTAAGTAATTTGCCAATGGTGACATTTTTAGGTGGCTATTTTTATTATGTGAAGCCAAAATTATGTTAAAAAATATTTTCCTATGTTGTCAAAGGTGAAGAGAAACCTAAAGAATGTGAAATGAGAAGAAAAAGGGAGACCTAAATTCTGTGTAATTTGTAGAAGTAGGAAGTGTGACGTCATTCACAGCTTTTGTTCACTGCCAGTGCCCAGCCGCCACTGGGCCTGCTGCTGGTTGCATTTGGAATCTTCTGTCTTTATAACATAATTCCTCTCCCCACTACCTCCACCCCCAATTATTAATTTTTATTCATTCAATAACCTTTAGTGATAATCTTCAGTACTAAGCTCTATTTTTTAAATTTAAAGTTAAAATGTTTTATGAGATGCACATGCAAGGTCAGTCTGGAAAAAGTCCAGCCATTGTTAATATAACGAAAATGGTTTGTACCACATCCAAGTGACCTGGCAGCCAAGGAGAGAGGATTGAATGCGCATGTGTGAACAGTGATGACCTCACTGTGCTAGTCAGTGGGGGCAGTAGATGCTGTTGGGTGAGCATGTGCACTGTGTGGCCATCACATTCAAAATGACTGACTGAGTAGAGTAACGGGTCTGCATCGGATTTCGCATTAAGCTTGAACATTCCTCTACAGAAATTATTCAGATGATTCAGAAGGCCACAGCTGTGGGCAACTGATGATTGGCAGCTTCACTACTACATGCCTGCTCATGCATCACGTCTTATGCAGAATTTTCTGGCTTAACATCAAATCACCCAGGTGACTCAGCTCCCCTGCAGCCCAGATTTGGCACCTTGCCACTTTTGGCTTTTCCCAAAACTCACCTTTGAAAGGAAAGAGAGTTCAGACCATCAATGAGATTTTAGAAAATATGACAGGGCAGCTGATGGCGACTGGAAGAACTGTGTGAGGTTCCAGGGCGGCTACTTTGAAGGGGACTGAGGCATCACTGTCTTTTGTATAATTTTTCTTGTATCTTCTTCAGTAAATGTCTCTATTTTTCATAGTACATGGCTGGATAGCTTCTGGACAGACCTCGTATTTCAAGTGTCTGTTCGAGTTTTGATAAATGCGTAAACCTACGTAACCAAACCACTGTCAAGATATATAACATTTCTATTACCCCCGAAAATTTTCTCATGCCATTTCTGGTCAGTTCCCACTTTTACCACTGCCGGTCCCCCCCCTTCCCAACCTGCCCTGCCTGTTTTCTATTTTTTTTCTGTTCTACTTTTTCTCCACCATTGATTAGTTTTGCCTATTCTAGAACTTCATTGAAGTGGAATAACAGAATTTCATTCCGGCCACTGGCTTGCCTTATGCTTGCATTGTTGGGTTATTTTTAGCATTTGATCTAGGGGTTACAGTGTATATTCTTAAGTTTCCACAGTCTCTCAGTGTACCTTTCAGTCTTGCAGTTGCAACCGTTCACCTTCTCTGTCCTTCATGCTAATCATGTGTGTTACCCTACACATGCTATAAACCCCACAGTGTATCGTTTTTTGCATTAACGTGAATGCGTTGTCTAAAACTAAGGAGAAAAGACAGTCTTACATATTTACTCACGTATTTACTATTTCTAGTGGTTTTCATTCCTTACTGAAGACCCAGTTTGTTACCATATCCCTTCTGTCTGGAAAACGTCAGCATTTTTTGGAGTGAGGGTCTGCTGGCAAGAAATTCTTAGTTTTCTTTTATCCATAAATGTTTTGCTTTTGCCTAATTGCTAAAGGGTCTTTTCATTGGATATAGGATTCTGTGTTTTCATGTTTTTTTCTTCCAGCATGTCAAGAATTTGAGGCCCTGGCTGGTGTGGCTCAATGGATTGAAGGCTGGCCTGCAAACCAAAAGGTCACTGGTTCAATTCCCAGTCAGGGCACATGCCTGGGTTGCAGGCCAGGTCCCCAATTGGGGCGAGCAAGAGGCAACTGATTGATGTTTCTCTCACACATTGATGTTTATCTCCCTCACTTTCTCCCTCCCCTCCCCTCTTTCTAAAAATAAATAAATAAAATCTTTAAAAAAACAATTTAAAAAAAGTTGAGACAGTGTCTTCTGACCATAGTTTGTTCTGCTATATCTAACATGCTGGTTTTCTTTGGCTGGTTTTAAGATTGTCTCTGTGTCTTGGTATTGGAGCAGCTTGACTGTAATGTGTTCAAGTGTTACTTTCTTTTCAATGTTTGTTGAATGTATTGGGGTGACATTGGTCCCCAAAACTTTATAGATCTCGGTGCACAATTTCCAGTAAGGGAATACCATACACCACCTCTTTCCTTCTGCTACTCTGGTTGTACATATATTAAACCTTTTGATATTCTGCAGGTCTTGGAAGCTCTGTTCATTTTTTTCTCCTCAAATATTTCTTTGTTTTTCAGATTGGATAGTTTCTGTCAATCTGTACTAGTTCTCACTCTCTTCTGTTAATTGCAAACTGCTATTAAGCTTATCCAGTGGATTTTTTAGTTTAGGAATAGCATTTTTCATTTTAGAATTTCCACTTGTAAAAATGTTTATTATTTTAAGTAGTTTTAGGTTTACACAGATTAAACATTGAAATCATCCAGTGTCCACAATTTACATTAGAGTTTACCCTTGGTGTTGTACATTCTATAGGTTTGGACAAATGTGTAATGACCTTTGTCTACTATTATAGTATCATAGAGTATTTCCACTGTCCTTAAAATTCTCTGTGTTGCACCTGTTCATCCCACCTTTCCCCCACCCCTACATCAGTTATGGCAGTCACCGATCTCCTTACTGTCTCCATAGTGTTGTCTTTTCCAGAATGTCGCATAGTTGGAATCGTGCATGTGTAGCCTGTCACCTAGTGATGTGCGTTTAAGGTTCCTCCCTGTCTTTTCACGGCTTGACAGCTCATTTTTTATCACTGATTCACTGGATAATATGTGTGCTCTGTATGTGCACAGTTCATTATCCATTCACCCACTGAGTGATATTTTGGTTCCTTCCTGAATTTCCTTTTCTAAATCATTTCTGTTTCCCTCTAGAGATATCTTTCTGGTTTGGACCTTGTGAGCATATTTTCCTTTGTGTTCTTGAACTTCCTTGTAACAGCCACTTAATACTCCCTCCAAACTAGCATGTGACTTATCTTGTGCTTGGTCTCCTTTTTCTCTTTGTATAGGTCATGTTTTTGTTTGTTTATATGTTTAGTACTTATGGATTGCTTCTTGGATTTTGTGAATGAGACATTTTAGAAACTGGATTTTGTTGTATCCTCTTGAAAAGTACTGATGTTGTTTTGTGTGTTTAGCTAGCAGTAAATATGGCTGGACTGAAACTCGAGGGCTCTTCCCTGTGTTTATCAGCAGCTGCAATCTCTGTTTAGTTCTTTGGTCTTAGCTTGGCTTCTTGGAGCCTGCCCCAGGCATGTATGTGTCAAGCTCACTTGGAGATGTGGGCAAAATGTGTGTGCAGAATTGGTGTTCTTCCCGGGTGCTTCCCTTTCTGAGATTTCCCCCTCACTTTCCAGCCATCGTAGTCTAGTAGAATTCTGATCTCTGGTTTTTCAAGTCAGTGAGCCTGGGCTTCTGTCTGAGTTTTACTACTTTTTTTCACAGGGGCTGCACCTGCAGGATATGAAACTTCCCCAGTGCAAATCTTTTTCCAGGTGTATATCTACCTCTAGTTTCTGCTTGCTTTTGGTTGTGTTCAGTTTATTGTTTCGGTTTTTTTTATACTTTGTCCAAACAGAGCTTATGGTTATCTGCATGAAGATTGGTCTGACTATTCAACCACTATTGAAAGTAGAATCACCTGCTTTTTTATATAATGCCATTGTTCGTGTAAATATTGAACATGTGTTCTAGGAAGGATTAATTCTCTCCCATGATGTGTAGCAGTAAAGGAGAGTTTTACACGGACTGACATTTGTCGTGATAAAGATTAAGGTTCTGTGCAGATGAGAAAAAAAGAGCTGGCTTGGTGTCTGGAAATTAGAGGGTCGTTTGGAGAATGAGATGATGATTGTAACGTCCTGGTACTTCCTGTATGCTAAATAACCAGTGGAGAATTAGGTATGTGGATGAACTTGCAGGAGAAATGTGAAAGGGCAGATTTGGGCTCTGTTTTACTTACAGTCATGGAATTCTTTTAAGGAATACCATTTACCTGTTGGATGCAGAGTCTGGTTATATCTGCTGAAGGAGGTAGATCTTGAATTTCTTGACCTCCAAGGTGTTTTCTTGCTGTTCATTCCAGTTGAGCCTTTTCCGGCCTGATCTTTCCCTGCATGGTTGGCCATAAAAGAGATTTGGTTTTGGACTCGGGGCAGCTTTGCCTTGCTCATAATAGACATCCAGTCAGGACTCACTGAATGGAATTTGTGGCTCCTATAGAAATAAAACCCCAAAGCCTGTTTTACTGGTATTTTCTGGACCTTTGATACTTCCCATATATTTCTGGTTTATTTCAGTTCCTGATCTTCCCCTCCTGGATCCCTAAATGTTCTGCAGTTGAATTTATATTGTGGCTAGTGCCCCACAGGGATCGTGAAGCAACCATTTTAATGTGCTAACTGCTCTGAATAGTTCATCTCAGGCAGTTGAATATTATATTGGGAACCAAAATGGTTTATTTTAATGCAGTTTACTTGTTATGATTAGACACTGAGCCAGTTTCTCAAAGAAAATCCTAATATTTAAACATACTTCTGGCCAAAATGTATACAATAACAATATTGTGTATAGCGTGCACTTAATGTCAGCAGTCCTGGAGGTGAAACTAACCTACAGGAACGCCTCTGCTGTCCTTTCGGGTGTGACCTTCCCAGGATGACACTCCACCTGAAATCGCCTGTGGAGGAGGAGCAACTGCATCCTCTGCATCTGAACTTGTTTTCACTGTTAACAGTTTTTAGTGTTACATGGTCACATAATTTAAGTTTCTCTCGAAGGAGGAGGGACTGTCTTCCTGAACGTGTTGTTTTATATTCAAACACAGTGTTGCCTTCAGAGTTTATTTAGGTTGGGTTCTTTGTTCCCACATGGCTATGCCTTTCAAACTTCTGTTTTTAAAAATGCATCTGTATGTTCCTTTGCTGTCCCTTGTGGCTTCTCACTGCTAACATTGTTCCTTTCTCCAGCAACCATTGATTTCCTTAGGCTCCCCTTACACCCACTTTAAATTTGCTGCCTATCATTTGCTCTGCCCTAGGAGAATACACCTAAACCTGTTGGAATTGTGTTTAAATAGAGCTGTCAGTGTGAAAGACTAGGTAGTGTGACTATTCAGACAAAAGCCTTTCTTGGTACACCCTGCTCCTCATTTGTGTCACCAACCTGGATAACTGTCTGTTTATTGAGCACCTGCTACGTGGAGGCTCTGTAAACTTTCTAGGTATTAGATATTTTAATCCTATAAAAACCATAAGAAATTGACTAAGATGCTATTTAACCCAATTTTATAGGTTCGTGTAGCTTAGGAAGTATTGTCTTGAGTCAGCCCAGGGCTTTTGCCTCCAATCCGTGTTGCGCTGCACTTTAGAGTCACCTGAGCAGTAATTCTGGACCCTTTTGGAGCTGTTTGTACAGAGGGCATGCTCCCCTGCCCCCAGGGTTTGGTGTAATTAGCCTGCCTGGGGGTGGCCTGGAACCTGAATTTCTTAAAGCTTCTCGAGTGTGCACAGTTAGGGCTGGGAGTGCCTGGTGTCGTGAGAAGCTATGCTGTTCCGCAGGCTGCGTGCAGACGAACTTCGCTTCATAATCACACTGCTGGAGCTCGTCTGGTTAAGTCCTTGGTGCCCTTTGCTGAGATTTTTGAGCAGTAATCTTTTTTTTTCTCTTTGCTTTTTTTAATGAGTAGAGCTCTAGGGTAAGAAATATTAAAAGGAATGTTTTCATATGGAAAACAGTTTTGGGTTAGCATTGGCTTTCACTTGGCTTAAGTCAGCAAATAGCTTTCACTATTAAACTATCTATTTTCTTGTTCTGGTTTTTAGAGACACGTAATTACTATTTTAATAAAATGCTTACAAATCACTCTTCTTTTTGATTTTATGTATTTTTTCCCACTGAGTTAAAAGTGTTTAACAGATGTTATTCTTTCCTGTGTAGAGACGGATTACTTGGAAAACAAACTGAAAATAAAGGACTCTGTCTGTAGGCACTTTGAAGTTCATGGTTTTACTTGAGGGTACCTGGCCCTGCTGCCCCCTTGGCACTCAAAAGCTTCAGTCAGGAAGGTCTTTCTGCCCAGCTCTCCTTGCCTCGGGGCACCACCCTTTCTGACCCTGTTCCTGAAAGCCCTTCCTGTAGGTCTTGGCTTGACTAGCTTCTCTTCCAGTTAGACCCAGACTCTGCTATTATTTCTGGATCACCAGGAATCATGCCACCCCCCGTATTTTCTTTGAAATGATCTTACTTGTTCTCCCATGAGCCAGCGTCTCTCATGTCACGTGAGTGCTGTTTCTCTCCTCTGACAGCTCCTCAGTAACTTCCAGCTGGGCAGGAAGGTGGCCGACAGTCCTCGACAAGATGAGCAGTTTCGGTTTTAGAGGTTGTTTCTATTTTACTTGTTTATATTGTTCATATCTTATAGGAAGGTACTTACACGTAGACATAATATTTTAAACTTTTTTCTAAATTCTGATAGTTAATGTTTATTGCAGAAAAGTTGGAAAACAAAAAATTTTAAATCCCCCAGTGATAATAAATATTATTAGTATTATGGCACATTTTCTTTTTTTTCAATGCCTGTTTGTATGTACACACAATTGACACATTATAAATTCTGCCTTGTTTCAAAACAGACTCATAGAAACAGAGACCAAAGGGATCATCGCCAGAGAGGAGAGGGTTGGAGAATGGGTGAAAAAGGTAATGAAAGGGAATATAGTCAATAGTACTGTGACAAGTGACAGACAGATGATTACCATTGTAGAATTAGTGAGGTGATCACATGGTAAGGTATAAAAATGTCAAATCACTATACTGTATGCCTGAAACTAATATAATATTTTATATAAACTATGGTACTTTTTTAAAAAGTAAATAAAAATAAATAACCCCTCAAAATATCTATATTGTTTCATTTATCTAAGTGTGAGCATTTCCTATGCCTTATATTTTATGAAATTATTTTTTAAAGTCTGCATAGTATGTGACCATGGGGATGTAAATTTATTTAAATATTAAATCTTGCTGGATATTTATGTGCATATTTATTTTTGCTCTTCTAAAGCTGATTCTCCTTGCACACAAACCTTTGTATCACTGATTATATTCTTAGCATAGATGCCTCCCAGCAGGATTAGTGGATTCAAAGGTACAGATGGAATGAGAATTTGTTACATGTACCTAATTGCTGTCGAGACAGTTGCATCGATTTGCACTTGCTGGCTGAGGATAACCGTGCCCCCCCCTTAACATTTTGTGAGCACTGACTCCTAAGACATTTTGTCTAGCTGTACTGCAGATAACCTTCAGGCTGTTGTGTGCTAGTTTTAGAATAAGCAGTTACTTGTCACGGTAGTCATTTTAAGTGGAGTGTCTATCTGGAAGAGAAGGCACCCCATATATACACCCAGACCCAGAATGCGGGGAAGCAGACATGGAAACTGGTGGCTGTCTGGAGCTGTCTTCTCGTCCCTGGACTGAATCTGCACCAACTCATAAATCTCTGTGGCTATATGACTGCTCCCTGCTGGACAGATGACCTTGGAAAAGTTGTTGACGAGCGTCTGTCCTTTTTGTTAAAGTGGGGTAACAATAACTGCCACCGTCACATAGGTGCATGTGTATATAAGCATACTGCATAAATGATATGATACGAAGTATAAAGAGTGTGGTTATGATACTAGTATTTTTCATTATTTTCCATGGCCTGTTACAAAGTGCTCACATCCTAGGCATTCAGGTGTCCACCCTGCTTTTTAAACTTAACTCATATCTTAGCAGACTTTTCATGTGACTGTCCCTTTGGTATACAGCTGCCTAGTATTATAGGCATGCCCGTACCATTTTTTTAACCAGTCCCATATTAATGGCACTTAATTATTTCCAGCCTTTTGCTAGTATCTTGTATCGCTATGGTGTGAACTTGTATTAATGTTATCTCGAATGTGTTTGGGTGTATCTGAGGGTAGGTTTTGGAACTTTCAACTTCATGTGTGAGGGAAAGGCACACCTTGGTCTTTGTGTGGGCATTCCCACGTGAGTGTGCGGAGGGCCTCACCACAGAACCATTGCCTGTTAGCCTGGGCTGTCCTGCTGCCTGCCTGCGGCATCCCCTTCCATTTCTTTTCTTACTGCTGATCATTTAATTACAGCGAAGCTAAGACCTTGAAGCTTTGGATTCTTGAGATTAACTGTTCCTTTACCAGGTTTTTCTTAAAACCTCCTCCACCTCACTTACACGTTGAACGTTTGCGTGCATGTTACATGCCTTGTCCTCTGCTGGGCATTGTGAGGGCACATATGTAAAAGGTAAGTTTTGGGGTCCGTCTTCGAGAATCTAGTAGGCAGGCAAAACCATTCTGCACGTGCTTCCAGTTAGAATTCAGCACTGCATTTATTTTAGAGGGATTGCCTTGTGGGGATGAGGTGATTGAGGATGGCTTTCTGTGGACCTTCTCCGATTTGGGTGGGGTTCAGGGGCTTCTGGTTAGAAACCAGGAGGTTGCTTTTGCCTTAAAAGTCCTAAGGCTTATAGTAGAGAAAAGGAATTGGATGAGCGTAGAGTTTCTCAGCTTCAGCACTGTTGAGGTTTTGGCCCAGTAATTCTTTGTTTGGGGGCTTGCCCAGTGTGTTGTAGGATGTTTAGCAGCATCCATGACCTCCACCCACAAGATGCCAGTAGAGTTCTTCCCCCAGTTTTTTTTTTTTTTTCTTAGCATTTATTCTCTTCCCCCAGTTTTGACAACCAGAAATGTCTCCAGACATGGCCATATGCCCTGGGCGCATGGCCCCCGGTTTTGACCTACTGCAGAGTCATAAGCATTGTTAATTCCCGCCTAATTGCATAGTGGTAGCAAGTGCTACATTTCCCGTTGGAAGCTAGCAAAATTCAAACTGTAATCTTCCCTGTGGCCTCTAGGGCTCTTAGGCTTAGTGGAACATAAGACGTTATAAGTAAAATCAGGGTAGGAGTCTAGAAGAGTTCTAAAAATTAGGTGAAGGGGTTCAGACTTGATGCAGTAGATGGTAAGGAGCTACCTGTAGGCATCAGAAAGACAGGTTCCCCCCATGAGAACACCTGAACTGTAGAGCTATGGTGCTGAGGATTTTTCTGTCAGGCTCATTTTTATAAGACAGTGCTTATATTAATACTATTCAGGTGAAAAAAAAGTGAGGCGGGCACTGCTGGCCGGAGTGCTTCCAGTGTGGTGGGAACAGTGTGCCTGTCACAGAGCCCTCTTCGAGGGTGCCCTGACACGTCAGCTCATCTGCTAGCCCAGGGCCCTCCCCCTCTCAGAGGCCATGGGGAGGATCGCAGCTTTACTTCCACTGGCCTCCAACTCAGGGCTCTCCAACCTTTTGGCATCTCTGAGTCACACTGGAAGAAGAAGAGTTGTCTCGGGCACACACTAAATACACTGAGGCACGTAACCACAAAAAAAATCTCATAACATTTTAAGTAAAGTTATGGTTTCGTGTTGGGCCACATTTTCACAGCCTTCCTGGAGCACACGTGGTCTGCAGGCTGAGGGTTGGACACCCCTGCTTTAACTGGAAATGTAGCTTTTGCTGCCATTATGAAAACAGAAAGAAACTCAACAGTGGTGTTAACGGTGCTTGTGACTTGTCAGCAGAAACCAGATGTCCTCATGTTGCAGTGGCCGAGCACCTTGAGGTGCTCTCTGTGCCGTCACGGACGGCTTCAGGGCGCATGGCCCCTGCTTGCGAGGTGTGCTCGAGAAGTTCGTCTCTTAAGATCTTAGCTGTTTCTAGTATCATTGGCTTCATCTGCTGTCCATATTTTTGGGACGGATCAGTACACTTCATCGAACGGCTACAGTTCGTTTACAAAGTAAAAACCCCTGCTCTGGTGCTTATTGCCATTTTCGGAGCCATTTCAAATGCCTGTTGGTGGCTTGAAATAAGACTTTTGCAAACTCGAGGCCCCAGTCAGCTTACCTGTGTTTTGGGGTTCTTCTTCAGTCCACGTGCATGTTAGCATGCCCCGTTTGGTGGATGACTTTGATCTTTTTTGTTTGTTTGTTTGTTTTTAACAGTTTATTCTAATATTTTCTGCCATTTAAAGAATATACTTACACTGCCATTTCTTTCTTCCTTTCTTTCTTTTTGCTGGCTTACCCCACTACTCTTTTATTTTTATTTTTTTATTTTAATTGTTGTTCAAATACAGTTTTCTGTCTTTTACTCCCATCCCAGTCCACCCCCACCATGCTCCCCACCTCCCTCCCATTTCTGCTCCCCTTAGTTTTTGTCCATGTGTCCTTTGTACTTGTTCCTGTAAACCCTTCCTCTTTTCCCCTGAAATTCCCTCCCCTCTCGCCTCTGGTTATTATCAGCCTGCTTTCTATTTCAATGTCTTTGGCTACACTTTGCTTGCTTGCTTGTTTGGTTGATTAGGTTCCTGTTAATGGTGAGATCATATGGTATTTGTCCCTCACTGCCTGGCTTATTTCACTCAGCATAATGCTCCCCAGTTCCATCCATGCTGTTGCAAAGGGTAGGAGCTCCTTCTTTCTCTCTGCTGCATAGAATTCCATTGTGTAAATGTACCATAGTTTTTTGATCCATTTATACTGATCTTTAATGAAATAGATTTCCATTAAAAGTCTCTTCTAAAAATTGTGGTTCTGGTCCATGAATCCTAAAGTGAGTTTTAAACACAAAGCTTTGAAGTAGACTATGCAGCATTAGGTCTCTTTCATCAGATTCATGGACTGAGGAAAACCCTTAGAGAAAAGTGTAAATATCTGAGGGAGAGAATTAGCAGGAGGCATGCTGTCCAACACGTGTCCCTTCTCTAGGGCGATGGTTCACATGGTTGTCATCTTCGTACCTCACCCTTGGAAGGGGCCTTTGAGTTCATCTGATCCAATTCTCTACACACTGCTGAACTTATTTTTATATTCTGCCTAAAAAGAAGTCATGAAGCCCTGGCCCGGTAGTTCACTTGGTCATCCCGATTCTCCAAGGTTGCGTGTTCCATGCCAGTCAGGGCAGATACAACGACCGACCAATGAATGCACAAATAAGCGGGACAATGGACTGATGTTTCCTTTTCTCCCCACCTCTCTCCTTTCCTCCTTCCCTCCCTCCCTCCTTTCTTCCGCCCCTCTTCCTCTTCTTCTATCTGTCTAAAATCAATAAATTAAAAAAAAAGAGATTGTGAATGTTCAGATCATGACAAACTCCTTTATCTTGAAATGCTCTGGCAACATTGGCATCCCCTGGGAGCTAGTTAGAAATGTAGAACCTTAGCCAACCGGGCCCCCTAGCCCCCCCCCCCCAACTTTCTGAATCGGAATCTGCATTTTAAGATCTGAAGGCATTTTGCACATTAAAGTTTGGAAGCAGAAGCCTAGTCTCTACTGAAATAGCTGAAATTGAACAATGAGAGGGTTCACTGTCTCAGAGCCAGGGTGTGAGCCGTGAGTCCAGGTGCTGGGACTTTGTAGCCCATTACGGTCTCCCTAGGTGTGTGGCAAATGTCAAACCAAAATCACTTTCCTGGCAGAACCACAGAACAGAGTGTGTGACTCATGACTAGTAGCACACTTCAGAGTCAGGTTTCGTTCATGGCCTGAGCTTTGTCAGTCCTTTGTTAGACCTGAGGAAATGCTCTGAGGAATTTGTAGTACATAATTTAGACTACAGAAATGTTACTTTGAAGTAGAGGTGCTTTTCTGTTAGGTGAAGCCTGAATTTCATTAAAATTTGGTGGATACAGTCATATATTTTATAGCTATATATTAAGTGCCTTTTTTGTGCCAAGCACTGTTTAAAGTATAGAGGATACAGCAGTGAACAAAGACAAAATGTCTCTGCCTCACTGGGCTTCCAGAAGTCCTTGCTAAGAGGTGACATGCCAGTATAGATGTGACAGCAGTGAGGGGGCCATTTCAGGCAGAGGGTACAGCCAGGGCGAAGGCCTCCAAGCAGAACCTGGCTGCCGAGCCCACCTTAGGTGGCTGCAGTGGGTTGAGCACGGGGGAGACGTGGGAGATGACCGGAGCCAGGCCCCTGCAGCTCCTAGGAGAAGCCAGCTGTGCGGATGCGGAGTGGTTAGCTAGTCTGGGGGTGCATACCAAGTGTTCATTTAGAAATAAAGCAAGGCGCTTGCATAAAAAAGGACTTTGAACTTAATGGAAAACATCCATCAAGGCCGAGTCAGGCACTGTGTTTGGAGAGGCTTTTCTCCTTGCCTTCCTCGCAGTAGCAGGAGACGACATTTGGAACTGATCAAGTCTTCATTCTCGTGCACGGCGAGCTGATGACTGGAGCTCCACTGTGAGCATGAGTCAGAGAGCATCTGAGTTGAGCACGTAGGTCACATGGGCAAATTAACTTAACCAAAAATAACCCCAAAACGGCATTTCTGGGAAAAGCAAGTGAAGACAGCTTTCAATGTAAACAAAGGCGCAAAGTAGAGATAAAGGCTTTGTGAAAGTGAACATTTGGAAGACTAAGAAATGCTTTAAGGGAAAAAATACTGAGGAAAACAAATACTTCTTTTCTAGTAGTTACAATTTTAAAGAGTTTTCTTTCATGTATTTATGTCACATGCAGTGGGTATGTTTTGAAAGGGTAACTCAGGTTTTACCTTTCTCTTTGTGGCATGACAGTCGAACACACATTTTAGCTTTTCTTGTCAATCCACAAGAGGAGCTTCCGGTACTCTGGACTTGCCGAGGCTTGACAAGATGATGGGTACAGTCAGAAACCTGAGTTTGGGGCTATCAGCAGTTCACACCGCGGATGCAATTAGCATCACCCGGGGGGTTTAACGCACAAAACAAAAGAATACTGCAAGCAGTGTCCCAGCCTCACTCCAGAAACTCTGATTCAGTGCAGGTTTGTGGGACTTGGTGGTGGTATATGTTCTTCCAGTGCCTGGGGAATTCTGAATGCAGCCAAGGTCAAAAACCACCCTTTCAGTCTCACGCCCTTATTTCACAGGCCGAGTTCTCCTGGCCACAGCATTAAATGCATTAAACACATTCTCCTCCACTCACCTGTTGCCTCCCTCTCCCCTCCTGCCTGCGGGCTGAGAGTTGGAGGCTGGTTTTCTGTTTGTGGCTGATGGGGATGTGTCAGGGTGGGCAAGCAGTGTGTGTAGAGAACAGCGTGGCGGCCAGGTGTGCGAGCTCGGGGCAAGAGAGGTTTGTTGCTCATCCAGACAGTTTGGCCTCTTCTAAGGACCAGGATTTAGAATTACTTACAGCGGAGCTAGGAGAACATGAGGGTTCTTATAAGTCAGGCCCAATAGGATGGAATCTGATGTGGTTGTGTTAATTATGTAGTTATAAATGTTAACTTCCTGAGTTTTTTCCCATAGTAATATTTACTGTTGGAACTAAAAATCGTGCTTTTTGAGTAATTACTTGTACCTATTCGATTATCTTAATAGGGAAGAAACTCATTTCTGGAGTACTCTGACATTGGATGTTGGAAGAAACTTTGCCAAATCTAAGGGGAACAATCCAATTTAGTTAAATTACTTAAGTGATTTAAATTTTTAACTGTTTTGATAACAGTTAAAATACCTTTATAATATTATCAGAAGAATTGACTTTTAGGGAGGCACTGGTTCAATGGGTCATTTTCTTGAGTTATATTAACTGCCAGGTTACCTAGACTTGTGACGAGCTCCTTGTCATGCACGGTGTCTCTCGCGTGGTCCAGGGTCCATCAGTGCGGTGTGTGAGACTTGTCTGCACAAAGCAGGGAGGCCTTCCTGCTCCAGTGGCTTTGACAAAGGTGGGAGGAGAGAGAGCTTGTTGTGTGCATGGCATGTGGTCTCACTGCAGTTCTTGTGAATGATTGGATGTCGCTCTGCATTTTATGTAGCAAATGCCAACCCAGCCCTGCATGAAGGGTGGCCAACTCCCCCTCTCCACAGTTCTCTGCCTCTGCCTCTGCCTCAGGGCCCCTGCCTCCAGAGCCTTATGGTGGTGATGGGGTCTGTACTTGCAGTGCACTTACAGATTCTTTTGATCAGCTCCCACCTGCTCCCCGGGTAGGCGAGTGAGAATGAGGGCCAGGCAGCTCGGGGACACACGTGTCTCAAGTCAGGTCTGTCTAAGAGTCGGGTCTGAGAGGCACGCTGCTTTTCCGCTTCACTGTGTGTGTAGTAGTGCTCCTCCCCCTGTGAAAACTCACACCTCTTTTGCTAAACTGTAAAATCTTAACTTTCTTTTTTTATTATTTGAAATTTTGATACGCATTTAACTGTGACTCCAAAGAAGTTAAAGCGTTGGCCGCTGTTTTCTTCTAAATCCTCTTAAGTCATTAATATATTTTGGCTGTAAAATTTTCAAATACAGCGTTGTTATTAAGGGGAAAAAATAAAGTTATCGCATCCTCCCCGCCCCACCCAAGAAAGTCTCCTCTCCTCTCCCTCTTCCCTTTGCTCAGGTTACTACAGTTCAGGGTTTGCCATATCCTTCTGGGCCTCTTTCTGTTCATCACACACACACACACACACTTGCTTTAAACCAGAGAAAAGGGGGAGGGGGTGGAATGACGCTTTGTGGCTTGTTTAGTCTCTCCCTATGCTGATGAGCTTCCATGGCGGTTTTGTGACGGGACGTAGCTCGTCTGTGGGTGCACTGTCCTTGGTTCGCTGGCTCTCGATCGGGGGCTATTTCAGATGCTTTCCGCCGTTCACTGTTGCACGCGCTGCTGCATCCCCCCACTCACACACACATCTTCTTCACGTGCGAGCACTCAGTCGGGTGAATTCCTAAAAATGGAACTGTAAATATAATTTCAGAATATGCTTTTGTAAAATGTCCCCTCAACTAGATCCAGGTGTACTCTGTTCTCTGCTGTTGTTTTTAGAACATTTCATGATTTATTTAAGATTTGTAAAAGGACAGCATTAAGTCCTGCTGTGTAATTAATTTTATGGGTTGTAATTGTGACAGCTTGGCTGACATAGTTTTATCCAGTCAAGTGAACCACGCACATGAGACATAAATTCCCATGTTTGCTTAAAGTTCTCTGGGCTATTTTAAAATTTCATTGGTGAGTAAGTAGATGGGTGAAACTTTTGTCTTTCACAGAAACTGCATATTATTACGCTAGTAAGACAGGTTTTGTAGAGAAATTTAAAAACTATAATAAACATAAATTACTCTTAAATAACCATGAAAACCATTCTATATGAGCCAAATGGAAGAAGGTACGATGATTATATTTTTGTCCCTTTAGGTCACTCCAAGAACCGAGACCCCTGTCACCAGTGTGAGTAATAGTTTGGAGAATGCACTGCGCACATCAGCACATTCCACTGAGGAGTCGCTGCCCAAGAGGACTGTAGGAAAACACTCCAAAGGTAAGCCTGCCCACCTGCAGGGCTGAAGTGAAGGCGTTGTACTAGGGTGTGGGAGGGGAGAGCTTGCCATGGTATTTGGTTAAATGCTTTCAGATCGTTCCTAAACGTTTGTTGTAGTAAGTGTATTATTCTTCTAAATCCTGTAAGTAATACATGAACGTATCTTGGCTGTAAAAATCTCAAATATTGATGTTTATTAAGGAGGGAAAAAGAAAGGTGTTCCATCCTTCCCCATCCCACACCAAAATAAGTCCTAAATTCCAGAGCAGCACTATCCTAAAGAACTTTCTACGATAATAGAATGGTCTGTGTGGGCACTAACTGGGCGCCGCCAGCCACATGTGCCTTTTGAGCACTTTTGAAATGTGGCTTATGTAACTGAGGGCCATGTTTTTTTCCGCTGCAACTGCAGTGGCTCAGTGTGGACCTTGGCTGCCACATTGGGCAGTGCAGCTCTGGACTTGGTGGAAGGCGTGTTTCAGAGGAAGCAGTGAGTTCTTCGGTTCTCATATGCCTGACTTTTGCAACCAACTGTACAGTCACAGAGTCAGTTTGCCACAAAGTTGGTGAGCCGTGTGGAGGTGTGGGAGACTTTCTAGGAGAGTGAAGGTGATGTGTAGCACTAGATGGCCTGACAGCGAACCCCAAGTTTGCAGAGTTGTTAGAAGGGCCAAGACGCCCCTTGGATGGTCAGCATGAGGCCCCAGGGCATTTGCTCCCTCACTGGCTGGGCTTCTTTCCTTCCCCCTCTTGTTTGTGTCTCTTCCAGAACTGAGCTCTGCTAAGGTGGGAGCCATGCCTGCTTGTTTTGTCGCCTGCCTGTTTTGTGTTTTCTGTTCTCTGTCTCCTTCCTGTCTCTTGCACAGTGCCTTATTAAGATGCTTAGTAAACACTTTATTTTTAAAATGCAGCCCCATTTTGACAAAGTCATAGCGAGCCACCAGTCCCTGGCTTGGGTCATATGCTGGATATGTCTGTCTTCTAGTGCCTGCACCTGTGTTTATATGTACGCAACCATGTCATGGTGTTAAAATGGTAAATCCTTGTGGCAGCCCTGGGAGCGCAGTTAGCTTGTTCCATATACCATGCTCCAGGGACTGGCATTCTCAGGGCAGAGGGCCTCAGCTCCCAGGATGGGTAGTTGACACTCAGTAACAGGCACTTTCTCCCCCTTGTCCGTTTTCCTTCATTGTGTCATCCAGGGAGCAGGGCCTCCAATGGCACGTTGCTCCCTTTGTCTGCAGACCATCCAGCATAGCACCTGTGCCCTGCAGCCTCCTGATCTGAAGGGCTGGCCTCTTCACCATAAGTGATTTTGGTGATGCACCAAAGTATTTTTTCCTTGAGATATAATTATCAAGAACCCTTCACTCTTTTTTAAAAATATAATTGCAGCATATATGGCTGTTACCTCTGTCACTCATATCTCTGTGTGTTGGTGCCCAGAGAGATGGTGAGCTGGCTTTAGCATCAGCTGTGCCAAAACACCATTAATTATCTACAGTTTTCCCCATTCAGTGTTCATAGGTAATAAGAGTTTCTTCCCTCCAGAAATTGGCAAGCAAATTAACTTGGTTTTATTAGTCACATTTCTCCTGCCATTCTGTTGGGCAGACGTTACTGCTCTTCTGAAGGCAGTCTGAAGTCACTCTGAGTATTGCTATAAAGTTTATTCATTGCCTGTTCTGTAACCCACCTGGGTTTTTGGTTTTCTCTGCATATTTGGAAGTCTTCACTAATACAGCTTACCTTATAAAGAGTTCAGACTTTTCCATTTCTTTTATATACAAGCCCAGGGAATTGCAGTGAAGACAGTCTTAAACCCTGACTTGACTGCTCTGGTCAGGCCGTGTCCCAAGCTGATGACCTAGATGAAAGTACATAGTCTTCTGAAGAGTTCTGTAGGGGCTCAGTTATACCTATTTAATTCTAACAACAATCCCATTAGGAGATTATGACTCCATTTTACAGGTGGAAGAACTGAGTCACAGATAAGTAACGTTCCCATGGTAAGCTGGGATCCCAACCCAGAGCTAATGCTCTTACCACTTATGTGAGGCTGAAGAGAACAGAAAATGAAAATCAAGGTGCAGTTTTTAAAAAGACATTAAAAAGTGAAAGTATTGCCCTTTTTTCTATACTGTTGATTGGGAAGATTTTCAAGTACTAGCACAGAACAGTAGAGTAGTGGCCCGTATCTGGCTGCAGCAACAGGCAATCAGTGGTGTGTTCCTTTGGGGCCCAGGTTACCTAGGAGTGTTGCATAGGGCCATTGCGCATGCCAGGAGAGCTCCCGGCCTGCCCAGAGCTAGTCCCTCATACTGAGCATTATTAAAACGTAGGGGGATAGTTATAATGTGCAAGGTGAGGTGGAAATCACTTTTTTTAATTATCCTTTTGTGATAACAGTAAAAGAGAGTTTTATTAAACTTAATTAAACTGCAGATCATTTACCAGAAGTTCTGAAAGTTTTTTTAATCTCAGGACCCTTTGAATTCTTAAAAATTGATTCCAAAAAGCTTTTGTTTATATAGGTTATATCTACAGATATTTATTACATTGTAGATTTTTTTAAAAAAAGATTTTACGTATCTTTAGAGAGGGGGGAAGGGAGGGAGAAAGAGAGGGAGAGAAACATCAGTGTATGGTTGCCTCTCACATACCTCCTACTGGGGACCTGGCCGGCAACCCAGGCATGTGCCCTGACTGGGCATTGAACCAGCGACTCTTTGATTCACAGACCTGTACTTAATCCACTGAGCCACAGCAGACAGAGCTATTTTTTAACCTAAAGAAATGCTTTTTGTTGTGGGCCAATGAGGTTTCTTGTTTATTATGCAGCATTGTCATGATGAAAAGTCATGTTCTTTTTTTAAAATAAAACTTAACCCAGAGAACTAGAACGTGAATTCTAATAAGATAAGAATTACAGTAAAGCCTAAATTCTAAAATACCAGTAGTATATTATTTTTCTTCGGTTGTATTGGGGATTCTAATGTGCATTTGTAATTGAGAAGCCTTGAAAATTTTAATGTCTCTATTGGCTCTTTATTCAACATTTTATTATGAAGATGTTCAAACACATAGTAAAGTTCAAAGAATTTTACAATGAATAGCTGCCACCTAGATCTCACAGTTTTCTTTTACTTTATTTGCCTCTCCTTTATCTGCCCATCTCTCCATTCATCAAGACACTGCATTTTTTGGTGCATTTTCAAGTAAGTTGTTAACCATTGCAGTAGTTCTCTTGACCTGCTATAGTTGTCATGTATGATCCTGTGTGCTGTATGCCTACAACCGACAGCCTACTTCCTGGAAGAAGGGTGGGCTCTCCGTGACCTCTGACTTCAGCATGCTGCTCTCATGGAAGGTCACAAATGACTCCTTGGGTGACAAGTTGGCTCTGTCTTCACCTGGCGTTTATGACCACCGCACTCTAGACTTTGTCCTACCTTGGCTTTTTTCATTTTTAAATTGTGGAACATCAGACGTACATAAGCACTGGTGTGGCGGGCTGCACGGGTCTCCTGACAACACACGTGGTTTTCCTGCCTTTCTGTTCACTTCTGTTCCTTTGTAATCGCTGCTGCTTCTGCCCCTTACACATCGGTGCTCTCCAGGCTCTTTCCTGCTCCCCTACTTCACACTGTGTGAGCAGTCTTCTCTGAGCCAGTGTTGAAGGCACTGTTGATCTCTTGATGAATTCAGGAATGAGTCCAGCTGCGACCCTTCTCCTGGACCCCAGGTCCCTGTGAACCTGCCAGTTACTGACTATTTCCATCTACACGGTTCACTGGTACCTCGGTCGGAATGCTTAGAATGCGGTCACTACTTTCATTGCTACCCCCTAAAGTGGACTTCCAGTATTCGTGATTGATACCAGCATTCCGGCACTTGGGGCGAAACCGGGAAGTCCATGACAATTCTTTCTCCCTCTTGAGGAGTCTCGGCCCTTACAGTCCTGGCAGGTGTGGTCCTGTAAGGCTGTCGCAGCTTCTTCTCACTGTCCCTGGGCCCCCGTCCTGGTTCAGGCCTCTGTCTGCTCTGCCACCTGCGGGTTCACCTCTCCAGCCCATTTCCTGAGCAGGGACCTCTCCAACATTTTGGATCATGGCCCCCTGCTCAGGAAGCCTGTCGGCAGCACTGATGGCAGCAGCTCGTGTCATACGGCACTAACTTCCCGAGGTGCCCTCCTGCAGTTTGCGTGTGTTCTTCGAGTTGATGCCACAATTCCATGAAGTGAAAACCATTATTCCTTTTGTTCCCGGATTAAATAACTGCCCAAGGTCACTGAGCTGGGAAGTATCATGTTTCAGACTGAGTGGGCTGACCGCAGAGCCTGTGAGTTTACCTTGACTTGCAGGAAGGCCCAAGTTTCTTTTTGTGCCTGTCGTGAGGTTGATGGGCTGGTCCTGTTTGTGCCTTTGCCTCCTTGTGACTGTCCTCCCCTCTCTGCTCTCCTGTCACCCTTATCTTTGGGTCACGGCTCCCGCTGTGACTAAACTTACTCAAATACCACATACCGTCATACCTGGGTCTGGCTCATCATGTCGCTCTGCCCAAGTGAGCCCTTCCCTTTGAGGTCTAGCTCAAGCATGACCACTTTGAACTAAGTTTTCTACCACATAGCTGGAACTGCGCTGAATGTATACTAATGCTGAAGAAAATATTTGTCCCTGATACATAAATCAGTGAAATTCCTCAGGCTCCAAAATTCAAGTATCTTACCCCTAAGCATTTAGATGGAAAATGTGTGTTCCTTTCCTGTGTTTGCTACTTTAGAAATATCTTGTGTCAGCGCTGTGTTTTCTTAGTTATGCACCACTTTTGTTTCTATCTCTGTTTCTGGAGAACTAACAAATCAATAAGGCTCCGTAGCTAGATGATTAAAAAAACAAAGAAAAATATATATGATAGAGTTTTTAAGTATAACATGATATATAGCCTAAGAAGATGTAGAAAAGGATCAACTTAATCAGTGTAGTAGTGAATGTTCGCATTTTAAGAGCAGATGAAGGAAGTAATGCTTCTAAAAATTATCACCATTAACACAGGCAAGTGAATGAAAGTGAGAAAGTTAAGTGCTATTTTAGAAACATTGTTATGGAGCTTCGGTTTTTTTAAAGAAGATAGTTTTTCAGTTTTTAAATGAAAACTAGATTTCACTAATATTTTAAAGCAAGAAGCATGTTAAATATTCTGATTTAGTTTCTTTATTTCAAGTATGAAGACTTGAGTTCTACTGTATAGAACTCAGGAGAAGGAGAGTGTTTGTGCTAGAAAAAAATTTTTCATCTTTTCCGTCAATTATCAATAATATTTTCTTTACTCTGATTTATTTTAGTATAGTTTTGGTAATTTTTGAAGTGGTTTCTTATTGTTGGGCATATAAAATTAAACTGTTTAATAATGATACATTGAAATCAAGTAAAAAACATATTTGCCAGAAAACTACCAACCACCCAGTTTTTTCCAGAAAAATTTAGAAAGGGAAAATATTTCTAAAGAGTGGCTCATTCTTGGAACATATTAAAGCCATTAGCAGTAGGTGTCTTAAGTACTGTCATGACAGTTGGCTCTTATAAATCATGTGAAGATGCTTGGTAGCAGAAGTGGCCTAAGGGCACTTCTACCCAGTTTTATCCGTGGCAGTTTTATCCAGCAGCTCCCTGGGCTGAAGGGAAGAGAAGGTGTTCCAGGTCCTGCCGGCACCTGTGGGCTCCGCAGCCTTGTGCCGTCTGTCAGTCACCACCATCCTGAGTCGCTGTGGCTTTTGTGCCGGCCCCCATCCCCACGTGGTTGCCTGACCCGCTTCACGTCTTTCAGCTGCTTGCCTGGGCTTTTACTCTGACGCGTCTGTACTTTCTCTTCACACAAATTTCCCTCCCTCTTACTTCAGTTACATTAGTGTATTGGTTTTTGAAATTAGTTATTGATTTGATTATTTAAAAAACTCAATGCAATTATACATTTTATTAAAGGCTATTTGATCCACCGAGTCTTGTAAGAGCTGAGAGTTTCTAGTGTGCATCTTGAATGAAAAAAAGTTTGAACAAACAAAATTTTAAAAAGGAAAAAGCAGATTGTCCTTTCCTTCCTCATTTCTACGTGGTCTAGCCTCACACCCCTTTGTCCCAGCTCCATCTGTCTCATGTGGACGTGCTTCTCCGCAGTCTGGACCCGGCCCACGTTTCCCCTCCCCACATTCCTCTCCCGATGGGCGTCCCAGTCCTTCCCAGTCCGCTTTCCAGAGCGCTGCTCCTGGTGGTGGCTGGCTTGTCTCGGCCACACAGGAGTATGCCCTCTCAGTCTTTGAGTCTTTTCAGTTGACCCAGATCCTGTCTTTGCAGTCACCTTTCACTCTGCTCTGTCCCTTCGGGTGATGGGCTGATTATCTAGCCCTTAAAATTTACACACGTTTGCTTGTACTCCAGAAGGTAGTGGGACTACTGCGTGGCGGTAGATGACAGTCTGCAGGACCGACCAGGGAGGTGAAAAGGAAAGAGGGGTCATTTTATCTACCAATAGACTTTAAACAGGTTACAAGTAGGTATATGTGTGACTATAGATGTGCACTTTAACATTATGAAACCACATTACAGAAATTTGGGGGGAAAGCTACCTATAATGTCACCACCAATCAAGGTTATTCCTATCATTGCTAGGATTTTTAAAAGAGATTTATTTATTTATTTATTTTTGGAGGAGAGGAAGAGAGGGAGAAAGAGAGGGAGAGAAACATCAATGTGCAAGAGAGACATCAGTCGATTGCTCCTCACTCGTGCCTAAACCTGGAACCGGCCCACAGCCCAGGCGTAGCGCCGACCAGGAGTCCAGCTGGCAACCTTTGGCTTTGCAGGACGCTCAGCCAACTAGCCACACCCGTCAGGGCTCATTGCTGTGATTTTTGATGATTTCTTTTTAGTCGGTTTCTCTTTTACATTTTAAACAAGTACAATCGTGTTTCACATACAATTTATAATCTTTCAGTTGATATTATAAGCGTTTTTTCATGGTTTTGTTTTTATAATTGTGGTCTTTAATATAGCTCCAAAACTGAGAATGTGCTTAAACATCTTTGAAACTTAATTAGATATCTCATAACCCTGCCCTCCACATTAGCCACAGCCACCACTGATAATTTGCTACGGAAAATCATTCGGCAGGTGCCCTTCTGCCTTTCCATTCCAGCAGGCTCCCTTTCTCCCATTTTCAGAGCCCTATATAATAGTAGGTGTTGTTTTTGGGGAGGACAACATGCAGAGAATTCACTGTAGCAGAACTTTTAAAGCATTTATTTGGTCCAGGGCTGCCCAGGTGGCTAAAGCCGCTGCGGCAGCTCCTTGTACGTACAGAGCTGATACAGACCACCATGTCGATGGGTCTGATGATTTTGAAGAGTTCTCACAACCATTTTAGTCCTGGAGTTCAAATGTCTCTTTTATTTCAAAGCAGCTGAATAATGTTCATCTGCTTTTCACATTTTGCTGTCCAGATATGAGTCACTTCCTGCTTTCAGTCCAGATGAGGGTTTTTTTCCCCCATAAATCCTAATATTAATTTAGGTCTGGGACATTTAGGTACACATTTGTGTTCTGTGGCCAGGGAAAAATGCTGACTACATTTTTCTGTATTCATCAACTTCATATACTCTATTGTTTAAAAAGTTAAAGATCTGGATTAGAGTGATGTCATTGTGGGTAAGTTTTTTAAACTACTGGTTGGGAAAACATAAGAGCTGTTTATCTGCTGACAGTCTGACTGAGGAAGTCAAACAGGAACAGTGAGTAGTTTGAGTGAAAATAAGGAGGTGTACAAGTTCTAAATGTAGTGTTTTTGTTTTGCCAGAAAGGAAACATTCTTATTTTTTAGAGTAATTCCTTCCTGTTAGGTGCTATTTTAAACTTAAAATACGCTAAACTAAATGGGTTCTAGTATCTCCCAAGATGCATATGAACCCTGATGCAACTTGACAAAATTAGGAAAGTTTATGAGAGAATAATTTAGCAAGTGAAGGGTCTTTTCCCCTTTACACTGTAACTGTATGAGCACAACACACCGATCTTGTCCACTGCTGTATTCTCAGCCCCTAGAATGAGACCTGGTCCACAGCAGGAACTTCAGAAGACATGTTGGTGAATGAACAATTGTTGGTTTAGAGCAGAGCCTGGCAATTTTTTTTCTGCAAGGATCCAGGTAGTACACATTTCTGGCTTCGGGAGGCATACAGTGGCTCAGCTTTTGGGGGTGGAAGGCAGCCATTGGCGATATGTAAGCAAACGGTATGGCTCTGTGCCGGTAAAACCATTCATACCCACAGGCGAAGGGCAGGCTGCACTTCGTCAGCCCCCGGCTTAGAACAGCACCGTCCAGCAGAACTGTCTGATGACTGAATGTTCTGTGTCTGTGTGTATGGCGTGGTGGCCACTGGCCCCACAGAGCCGTTGACCACTTAGAATGTGGTTAGTGCAGCTGAAGAATTAGATTTCAATTTTGTTCAGTTGCAATTAATATAAACTTAAATGGTCACATGTGGTTAGCGGCTACAGTCTTGAGTAGTGCAGGGTTAGAACCTCCCCAAAGCAAGTTACACAGAGCAGTTTGTTTTCTCTGGGATGTTCATGCGTATTAGGAAAGAAAGAATTCTGTGGCCCCAAATAATAACTGGGGAATTGTTGTTAACAAAAAGATTTATTTGTTGCATGGCTTCTCAGAGCCTTTAATTTGCTGATGTACCTAGACAGTCTACAAGGAGTTTTTCAGATTTTTCCTCCAAACTTTTTGATTATGAAGGTGCTTAGGGCTGGCCCTGAAGATCTTACACAGCTGGTGCTCCTTGAGGACTCCTTTGGGAAACACTGGTGTGGCAGGCCAGGAGATCTCAGGCGTCTGCGGGAATCGTAACGATAGTTTGATCAGTTGAGTATTTCATATTGGTTAGTTGGGTTGGAAGAGCTGTGTAAGTCCTCACAGAACACTGCCATATGTCCTCTAAAAGTAGTAAAAATTAATGGGGGAAGATGAGTCTAATGTATCATTCCGTTTTTGAGCAGAAAAGAAGGTGCTCACATGTGGGAAAAGGACGTATGAACACACTGATGACTTTAGAACTCTCGCTAGGTGGTTTGCCTTTTTTGTCATTGTCAGTCTGTGCAGCCAGTCCCTTGCAGTCCTCAGGATGTGTGTTTTCCAGAGGCAGCAGTAGGGATCTTCCTTGTTTCTCCCGCACCTGCCGCCCTGCTCACCTCTAGGCGTGCCCTGTCAGAGAGGGGTGAGGCCACGCCCTGGTGACCAGAAGATTCAATAAGAGGCCCTCGGCAGCACTGTCTGAAACAGTAACAGGAGAAAACGTTAAGCATTAGTTTTTCAGAAATTGGAACAGATCATAACTAATCTTCACTATAATTAGTATTCATACTCTTGTGTATTCAGGTAAACTTATGTTCTCTTTCCAAGCACTGTTCTCTTCCTTTTCTATAATTTGTATTTATTTTTTGCCTGTTTTTCTTGCTTTACTTTTAAATTCACCCTCCATTCCTCAGCGTGACAGATTTTTGCCTTCCTCCTGAGTTTCTCATTCCAGGTGAACACACCGCAGAAGAGACTGAGCAGCATTGGGCGTTGAGAGCCTTATTTTGAAAATTGCTAAAATATCAAATGCTAAATAAAATAATATGTACCTCAAGATTTTATTTCATTTTTATAATTTTGTTTGTTTGTTTTTGTGTTTTGTTTTGTTTTGTTTTGTTTTGTTTTACTTTTGCAGTGAGTGTTGAAAAGATAGACCTGAAGGGATTATCACACAAAAAAAATGAAAGAAATGTTGAATGTTCCTTTGAGGTAAGATGCTAAGTTTTTTTTCCCTTTTCTCCTCTAAGGGATAGGAAAGAAACATTTACCATGAACTGATACTTTTATTTATCTAAATAAAAGATGGGCCTTTTGCGAAGCACTGTCAGTGCTGTGGGAGAGAGAAAGCTGGGACTCAGCCCGGGGGTGGGCCCCTCCAGGATGGGGCTTGTTGGGCTTCCAGCCCACAGGGTGCTCACTCCATGACCTCAGTGGCCTCCACGGGGGGGAGGGGCCTGGGCTCTAGAACTGCCTGGCATTAACAGTCCAGTCCTGTCCCTGTCAGCCATGTGACTGAGGACAGTGCTGAACATCTGTGCCCCAACACCTCCAGTCAGTAAAGGAGGAGGGGTTTTAGGGAGAATTAAAGGAGACAGCCCCTTCAGAGCACTCGGCACAAGGTTTGGAAACAGTAAAAGCCTGCAAACAAAAGCTGTTCTTCTGTACCCACTAGATGACAAATGCTTCTTGGTCTGTATGGTGAACATTCTGTAGATTGATATGCTCAACTGTTGGTAGTTGATTACATAAGTTGGCTAAAGTGGAGAATCTTAAAAATTGAGACGCAATGTATATTAGGGTTAGAGACCCTCAGTGACAGTGTCTGAAACAACAGGGAGGTGGCCTAGTGTTGGTATGGCAGTTATGCTCTCTAAAATTCCTAGGGTCCAGGCTTCCCCCAGCTGACTGCTTGGACATCGCTAGGAGATAAACCTTAGCCTCATGGCCCAGGATGGCAGCTAGGGCTCCTGTCCTTGCATTTTCATTCCATATAGCGAGATACAGCATGAAGAGAAGGGGAAAGGTTTTATCTTTCTTTAAGGAACATTCTTAAAAGCAGCTACTTGGTGCTGCTTATGTTTTGTTGACCATGACTTAGTTTCTTGGTCCCACTAGGCTATGGAAGAGGCTGGGAAATGGATCTCTGTTACTTGCCTAGCAATGTTGTGTGAGCATCTCTTTTGACCAAGCACCCGAATACTGATTGTTAAGGGACATCTGCTTCCCACATTATTGGGGAGTGTTCTCAGCAGTGAGAGCTTCTGCTTAGTATCTAGTATGTAAACTAAGTGCCCTTTACTGGTGAGTATCTACTGTATTTTGCCGTGTGTAATGTGTTCTCTCTATAATGCACAACCATGTTTTTGGCCCAAACTTTCAGGAAAAAAGTCTTTGTTCTAATTTTTAATTCAATTTTTTATTTATATTTAGATACTTGTTTTTTGTATTGTAAAGGAATTTTAGCATTTATTTTTGAACATACTATGGTACAAGGCATTTTATGCAACAAATACTTGCAAAACACAAGAACATATGCAAGGTATTTCAGGTACTACCCATGTATAAAGCACACCCTTATTTTTCCCTCAAAAATTTGGGCAAAAAAACTGCACATTATAACCCAGCAAAATACAGTAGTTTGTATACTTTGTGAAGTTTACTAGTTTTTCAGATTGTAGCTGATTCAAAGTACTTGAAATACATTTTCCACTAAAAGGATAAAATCTTACTTTGATTTGGGAGGTACTACATTGTGAGAATCAGTTGTTAAGCTATAGATGACTTTTCAAAACGTACGGGAAAGACTTAAGTTAGGTTTTGGAGATTGTTAAAGCTTGCAACTAGCACTCGAGTCTTAGCACCCAGAGAACCTCGGAATCCTAGCATCTTCCGGGCCTAGTAGGCATCGGGAGCCCAGCAAGTCCCCAGACCTGGACATGCTATCCCTTCCCCTCTGCTCTCTGCCTTTCGCCGTCAGGTTTTCCCTGAAGAGCGCTTGGCAGTCGTCACCTGCCTCTCCGGGGGCTGCCATTGGGAGGCTGCTGGGCATCGAGTGTCTCCGGGGTGGTTGGCCCCACTCACAGTCCATCGGATCATCTGGGCTTTGATTCGCCCCCATCTTTAGTCCTGTTACTTGTGGCAGGGAATCGGGCTTACGCAGCATGAGATGCAGGAACCATATATAACACAATCGTCTGCGGCTGCTCGCTAAAAAATGAGCTTTGGCAAAGTAAACACTTGGCCTCTCGTGGCTTCTTCTCGGAGGAGGGGATTATGAATAGGAGAAAGAGACAGCAGCAGGCGGGCGGAGATCGGGGCCCAGGCCGGAGTCCTCTGAAAGCAAGCCGGACAGCTCCAGAAGGAGCCTGGAGCCGTGGCCTTCAGGCCAGTCCCGGCTCCGAGGCTGCTGCGCTGGACCAGGAACGCTTGCTTAGTGCTGACATTGGTAACTGTCACATGGGGTTAGGTGTTCGATCAAAGATGTCTTTACCCCAGTGAGTAAGCTGAAGTGTCTGAAAAACTGACTTTTCCTGAAGTGATAAAGGGTTTTAAAAGCATTCTTGTGTTCAGGAAAGTGTCCTTCACTACCCAGCAATCCAGCTGTTGGTTCTTTTGAGATGCGAACTTGGTGTGCCCAAAGGAACTTATAGGCCAGACTGCATTTGTTGGATGGTATTCATGGCCCAGAGGAAAGATAACATTTAAAAAAATTATCTTATTTATAAAACGCACCATTAGCTTTATGCTGCTTAAACCGTGTGCTTGTGTGCCTGGTGAGTTGAAGTCTTCTTCTGTTAAATAAGCAAGTGCTTATAGGGTGCGGACATGCATTCTTCACATGGAGGAAAAGTGGAACCGCCGTGTGGTTTGGCAGCTCCTGGTGTTGCACTGCAGTCACTGTGGCTGCCGTCAGGTCGTATGAGGAGACGACAGCGCATCTTTAAACTCGCCATTATTTTCGTGGCCCCTCAGGAAGAAGTCTCAGGAGGATTTTCTGTTTTAGAAATCAAGTTGATTCTAAAACTTATGTAGAAAGAACTATAGAGTAGTCAAAACAATTTGGAAAAGAAGAAAAAAGTTGGAAGACTTATACTTCCTTAAGGTTTTAAGACTTCCTGTTACACTGCAGGAACCCTGACTCGTGGTGTTGCTGAAGGGGTAGAAGTATCGATCAGGACAAAACACAGTCCAGAATTAGACTCAGATGTAAATGGTCCATTGATTTTTGACAAAGGTGTAAAGGCAGCTCAATAAAGAAAGGATTTTTTTCAACAAATGGCTTTGGAACAGGTACTCATACAAAAAAATGAACCTTAACCAAGTCTCACCTCTTAGCCAGAATTAACTTAAAATTGATTTTACACTTAAATGTAGAACCTAAAGCTACAAAAGTTCTAGAAGAAAGCATAGGAGAAAACTTTGTGAATTAAATGAGGCAAAGGTTTTTTGGATACAGTACCAAAAATATCCATAAGATGCCAAGTAAATATATTAGACTTCATCAGAATTTAAAACTTGCTCTTTGGAAGGCACTGTTAAGAAAATGAATAGATAGGGCATGGATTAGGAGAAAATAATTGCAAATTACATGTCTGGTAAATGATTTGTATTCAGAGTACATAAAGAATTATCAAACTCAATAAGAAAACAACCCAGTGAAAAGTGAGCTGAAGATTGGAATAGGCACTCCGCCAAGGAAGATGTATGGATGTCAAAGAGCACGTGTGAACAGGTGTTTAGCATCATTAGTCGTTAGGAAAATACCCATTAAAACCACCAGGAGGGACTATAGATGCCCATTAGAATGGCTACAATTAAAAAGACTCACCATACCAGCTGTTGGCAGGCATATGGAAGAGCTGGAACTCTCCTACAATATTGGTGGGGGGTGTAGAACGGTTCGAGTACTTTGGAAAACAGTTTGATAGTTGTTTTTAAAGTTAAACATATCCCTAAAATATGACTCATCAATTCCACTCCTAGGTATTTACCCAAAGGACATGAAAGCTTATGTTCATACAAAGATTTGTGCATGAACGTCCATAACAGCCTTATTTGTAGCACCCCGAATACCCCTCCACAGGAAAATGGGTAGTGAAATGTCGATACACTCACTAATGGAGGTGAAGCTCAGATATGTTGTGTGAGAGAACTCAGACTCCCCTCACCCCCACCAAAAAGAAAAATTAAAAAAAGGTTCACTTACATAAAATTCTAGAAAATGCAAACAGTGGCAGAAAGCGGATCAGGGCTTCCTGGGGAGGGGCAGGAGGAAAATTTAAGGGTGAAGTGCATGTTCATTATATTGATTGGAATGATAGTGTCATAATGGGTGTAAACATGTTGAAACATCAGTTTGTGCCCTTGAAATACAAGATATGTCCAGAAGGTGTCTAGCCACGAACTATGAAAAATGGACACATTTACTGAAGAGGATACAAGATAGAAGAAACATTGTACGTAGAACAATGACGCCTCAGTCTCCTTCAGAGTAGGCACCTTGGGACCTCATATGGTTCTTCCAGTTGCCATCAGCTGCCCCATCGTATTTTCCTGAATCTCTTCCCTTCCAAAGGTGATTTTAGTTTTGGGAAAAGCCAGAAGTCGCAGGGCACCAAGTCCGGGGCTCTAGGGGGACTGAATCACTTGGGCGATTTGATACTTTATCAAAAGACTCTTTACAAGACATGATGTGTGACCAGGCACGTTGTGGGGAAGCTGCCAACCACCAGTTGCCCATAGCTGCAGCCTTCTGAATCATCCCAGTAGTTTTTGTGGGGGAAGGTTCAAGCTTAACACAAAGTTTTGTGCAAAATTCATTGCTCTACTCACTCGGTCATTTTGAATGCAACGGCCACACAGTACACATGCTCACTCAGTGGCATCTGCTACCCCCCACTGACTAGTACAGTGCAGTCGTCATTGTTCACACATGCGCATTCCAGTCCACTCTCCTTGGCTGCCAGGTTACATTGATGTGGCGCAAACTGTTCTTACCGTAACGATCGCTGGACTTTTTCTGGATAGACCTCATATGTACAGTTTGATGTCAATTTTAAGTTAATAAAACTTTTTTCACAAAAATTACCTGCCCTTTGTCCACAGAACCCTAATTAATTAAGATTAAAGAGTTCTTTACTAGGTTGTCCTTTGTATGTGGAAATAAATAGCTATTATACTGTGACCAGAGCAATAGAAAAATCTTATTAGGAGTGTCTGCCAACCTCAGTGAGATGTGCCAGTTTGTTGATAAGAATATGGAAGGACTCAGTGAAGTTTTTTTTTTTTGAAAGCCTTCACTTATTCAGGGGGAAATCAATGACTCTCTGTCCCACCAATTTTCTCAGCCTTCTTTATCTGTAGTTTTAATTTTTATGGATCATTGCTTTCTAGGATACAAATTAAAGGTTATTCTTTTATAGGAAGATCTAACCCTAGATCAAGATGATTTCAAAATACACAAATGTACTACAAACAGGAATTTTGAGTTTTCTGTTCTTTTCCATGGAGATGGTTTTGTTTTTGCTGAAGTTGTAATTGCTAGTTACTAGTTACTGAGGAAACCAAATCAGTATATAGGCAGCAAGTAACAGAATAAAATCAGTATGTAACTATGTATATGTGAAATGTCCAAATGTTACCAGATTTTCCAAAATCACTATTGAGAAATGAGAATGACTAAAAAACGTTTTTAAAACATTTTCTTTAGTTATTACACGTGAAGGAAAGGGAGAGAAAAAAACATCAAAAGACTTCCCAAACCCTTGAAGTACCTACTAGATTGTAGAGCTTTATTGACTTAAGAGGAACTGTAGAACACTGTGAATTAAAAAGAATTATTTTTATGCCGTTTTCCTTAAGAACCTAGACATTATATCTATTATAGTGCTTTATCTTTTCTTTAAAATTTAATTTTTCATCTCTAAACAATCTTAATTGCTCTGAATATTTTACCACTATTAGCAAAGGCTGAGCCTTGGTGACTACTTTTTAAATTTTGTTTTCATCTGATACACACATACACACAGTTTCAAGAGTCCAGTAATTCTGCATACACTGCCCAGAGTTGCAGGGAACTGTTTCTTTTGGTATGTGCCTCAGTGGTTGTATCATAATGAGTGTGACTACATGAAGGTTGTTGGTACGGGAGCCATATGATGTGTGCTTAGTGCTTTTCATTACAACATTGTGTTTTCCCTGGAGTTAGTGTCTCATTTTGCTTGTTGTTTTTGCGCAGGGGCAAGTGCTTACAAAAAGGCTTCAGCCCTAAGGTTTTCCCTCGGTGTCTGCAGCTCCCCTCGTTGAGATCGGTCCAGGCTCCCATTGGTTTCGTCTTTGGAGCCGAGGCTCTGCTCTGATTCGGACTCAAGGTCCTCAGCCCTGCACGCAGTTCTCATCACGGGGTCCCTTTTCATCATCACCTGGAGGTTCCTTTCTCCCTCCCAGCTCTGGTCCCATGTTCTTGGGTCATATAGGTCATCTTTTGTCTTAAGTTGGTCTTGGTTTAGTAGTTAATCTGGTTGTTTCTTAGAAAGGGTGTTTGGGAGGTACAGTTTTTGAGACTTTTTGTGTCCAGAAGTGCCTTTATCTGTTCATCCTGACATTGAGAATACAGTTCTAAATTGGGCATCTTTTTCCTTAGGACTTTGGAAGCACTGCTTATTGACCGTCTTGTAGTGTTGCTGTTGCGAATCAGAAATCTATTTTGGTTCCCGATCCTGCATTCAGACTGTTTTTCAGTCTCTCGCAGTTTTCGGAACTTTCTTAGCCCCCAGTGTTTGCACGTTTCTCGGAGACGTGCTCGGGTGTAGGTCTGCAGTCATCACATGCTGAGATACATTGGCCCTTTAATCCAAAAACTCACATCCATTAACTTAGGGACTTTTTCTTGGACCAGTCCTTTTTATTCCCTCTGCCCCATTTTTCTGTTTTCTTGGTTTGGAACTCTGTTATCTGCATGTTGGGCCTCAAGAATGGTCCTTGGGTTTTTTGTTGTTGTCTTTTCCTCTCTATTTTCTTTCCCTTTGACTTTCTTCTTTTGTGATCTGCTTTATGGAAGATTACCACATCTTTCATCTTTTCAATTGAATTCATTTCACTTTTGCTATCCTACTTTTAATTTCAAAGACTACGTGTTCTGTGACAACTCCTTTTTCATAGCATCTTGTCCTTGGTTTTGCTTTCTTAGTTCCCTAAGAATATTAAGGACGGTTTTACTTTTGAAGTTTTCTTCTCCATGCATGGCCTGTGCTTCCTCCAGGGTGCCTTGTCCTGTGTGACTGCTTTGCCTATCTTAGTGGTTGGTTTGGGATTCTCAGAAGCCTGGCAGTAGGTGTGGTGGCAACTGGGTCTCCCGCTCACCTTAGGGTGTGGCATGAGCAGTGCGAAGGGGCTTCTGGCTGGTGGACTCTTGTGTAGGGTGAAGAAGATGTCACTCCACATGCTTTGGGACATGATGCTGTGTGGAAAAACATGATCGAGGTGAAAAGGGAGTCAGAATTATACTCTTGAGTGTGAAGAGATCCTAAGTATGTAGCTGTTTTGTGCTTATTTTGCTTTTTGTGTATGCTTAAGATGTGTTAGACCTGTCTCAGTAAGGCTAAGTGGCTCTTTGATTAAGTGGTAGGAAAATAATGTGCCATAACTTGATTGGGAACATGTTTTCTTGGTATACAAAGTAATGGGGTTGATTGTAATTTATGCCACCTTGGGATTTGACAGGGCATGCATCTCTCTAGAGAGCACATGGTGTGGTATGGGGCTTTTCTGGCGTAACCGTGCCCCTCTGTGGCCTCTCCCTTCATCTGGTACAGGGGGATGGGCCGGCAGACGAGGCAGAGGATGTGAGGGTAAAATGATCAACCCTGCATCATCTGTAGAGCACAGTAGTGCTGAACCCAGCCTGGAAGTGAGCTCTTGTTTCCAGGCCTTGGCTTCCTGTCTGCCTTCAGCTAAAATAATCAACTCCATTTGGAAGTAAGAGAAAAACGTATTGGTAGCAGGCAACCTATGGTAGTTGTACTTATTTAAAGTACATAATTGTTGGGGATGCAGACTGTCAATTCAGTATAAAGTGGTCTGTGCATGCTGCCCGTACTCTTTGGGTGCTGGATTTCATGTTTTAGTCGGGTTAGGATGCACTCGTGGGACGCGAATGTGGAAGGAAAGAGGGAAAAGACTCAAACTAGAACATTATTACCATAAGGAAAAGACAAGTTTTCCGCATCACAGAAGATGTCAACAGTGCTTTGACTCACACATCTCAGGACTAGAAGGTTTTCACTTTTCATCATAGATGTTACTTGTGTTTGTGTGGGAAGCAGGTTGCCCCCCACCTACCCCCACCAAACTTCTTTTTAATGTTGTAAGATTTGATTGTTTTAGACAAAAACAGTTTGGGTGTTTTCCGCTTAGCGTAGGTAGTTTTTAGATGGCAAGGCAAGTTTGTTCAAAGAAGGCCAGTGCTTGCCTTATTGGTGAATTCCTGTAGGTGCTGGGAATTCAAAGATGAAGAAGATGGTCCTTTTCCTTAGGTAGCGTGTATTTAATGGGATCTCGGTGGAACAAATGCTTAGTAATTTTTGTGTAGTGTGACAACTACTGAGAGAGAAGAGGACTTATGTGGACGGACTTCAGCAGACAGGAGGGAAGACAGCAGTCCTTCCAGGCCAAAGGAGACCTGCAGCGTACACGGTGAGGGCAGGGTGGGGAGCAGAAGGCATTTTCTGTATCTCCAGGCTCTGTTTGCTCCAAATCAGTATAAATATAATGCTTTCTTTTTGGTAATAAAATACAACGTATTTGGTCATTTTATTTCCTGACTTGAAACTGTCCAGTGGCTTCTTTTGGATTTTAGGGTACAGTTCCTATTTCGTGGTTGAACCTTTCTTCTTCTGGCCCCTCCCTCCCCGTCATCGCATTCTGTCCTCTTTGTCTGTCTCATGCCTTGAGCAGGCCTCCTACTTGCCTGTCTGAATTCAGCTCATGCTTTTCTCATGCAGAAAAGCCCTCTGATGATGTTCGTAGGTGTCATCCCCCTTCCGCTCATGCTCATCTGGCACCTGAGAGGGAAACACTGGGAGACACGTGGAGAGAAAACTGAAGAAAAAGACCCGGCCCTCTCTCCCAGGGAGCTTAGTCTATTCGAGGAGACTGACAGTTATGAAGAAATGAAACAAAACTCCCATCATCGTACACGCAGGCAAGGGAAGACAGACATGTACAATCAGGTCTTTGGCGTACCAGGCATTGTGGAACTTCTTCCAGAAAGCCCTTCTTCTGATGTTTTCTCCCCGAATTCTTCCTATACTCCCCCACCAGGGAAGATTTTCTCTGCTGTTGAGTATTGATGCCCCAGCCTGTTAAGGATTTACTCCCATGGGGCCCCCAGTTCTGTGAGCTTCCTGAGGGCAGGGGCACATGCGAGTGCTTACTGTGTGGATGCCTGGGCTGATTTCTAGTAAGTTCTTGATTTGCATCCAAAGTTGTGCACACTGACCTGAGAAGATGAGGTCCACTTGAGGGCGATGTATATGGGCATCACGAGCCGTAGTTGTCAGTGACTTGTTAGAACTTTGAGGAGCAGACCTTAGACTCCATGCTTGAGTAATTTGGCGATATTTGAATAAGTGCACAAAAGACAGAGTTAAGCTTTGGACCTGGGTGAGTGCTCTTTCTCTAACAAGTCAATGGATGTGTAAATGCTCCATTCACAAGACACACAGTATATACTAGGGCCTGTTGTGTCCATGACACCTGCGCCCGCAAGAATGCCCGGACAAGCATGCTGTGGATTACGTATGTGGTGTCTGTTTTTAAGGTTTGTTTGTTTGTTTGTTTTTAAGGTCTTGTGGTCTGACTCTTCAGTAACATCCGTAACCAAATCTTCCTCTGAAGTGACTGAATTTATTTCAAAGGTAAGGTGATTAAGGGCTCTTCTAAAAATGAGAAGGCTCTGGTTCCCTGTGGTTGGTAATACTGCAGAGTGATTTCAGTGGATGGCTTCCTTCAGCTAGCATAGTGCGTGCGTGCCTGGAACTCGCTCCTGTCCACAGGAAGTCCAAGGTCTGTGTCTGACGGAGTGCGGCAGTAAGCACACGGTCCTCGACGCCAGTCTGGACGCCCCCCAGGTGCTGAGAATGGGCTGAGGCAGAAGATGCGACTGCACAGATGGCTGAGGGTGCTTGGTTGCGTTTGGTTTGGTTGCTCTTCTGCAGAGGCCGAGGGAGAGACTTCACCGAGTCCCACCTTTACCTGTTTGGCATGTTAGATTTTCCTGTCCATTTTAGGGTTGATTGAACAAATATTATTTGAACGAAAGCTTCCACTACTAAATAAATGCCTCTTTACCTACAGATACACACACGCACATGCATACACACATACTCACCTACACGTGTATCTCAAGTGTCTCCAAAGTGAGTCTTACATTTATTTTCATTATAAAATCAAGGATATACAGTGAAACCTCAGTTCTTGAACTTAATTTTTTCCAGAAAACTATTTGAGAAGTGATTGGTTCAAAAGCAGAATCTCCCTTGTCACCTGAAAGACATGTGACTGATCACGCTGGTGTCAGCCTGAAAGGGTGGTTGGGTCGAGAATAAACACCCAAAGTTTTTAGACAACCAAGATGTTTTTCTGCAAACAGCTTGGTGGAGAACCAAACTGTTCATGAACCAAGGCGTTTGAGAACTGAGGTTTACTTGTAAGCCTGTAAGGGAAAATCCCATTGGTGGACCCTGGTTTGAAAGCTTGGACAGAAGGTGCTCTGAGTCTCCCATCCAGTCGGCCTGTCAGGCACACGAGAAGACCACAGGGCCGTTCTCTAGGGCCACTGACCCTCCCTGGAGCTCACTTTTTCTCTGTAACATATAGAACACGGAATTTCCTCTCCTTTGTGCCTGTCCTCTCATTTCGTTAGAAAGAAAAAAAAAAAAGAAAAGTTCTCTGGACTCTCCGATGCTGGCAGGAACTCTGCCCTTGCATTGGTCTTTTGTCTGGGTGTTTGCAGTGGCTTGTATTCACCCAGCTTTGGGTTCTCTGGCGCTCTTGGAGGTCTGGTTTGCTGTCCTTTCTTTAATTTTGGAAAATGCTTGCCCATTATCTCTTTAGATATTTCCTCTGCCGCTCTCACTTGTACTTCTGGACTTTAGTTACGTGTGCTCGGACCTTTGATGTTCTTCACAGCTTTTCGGTGCTTATTGTTTTCTTACTTGTTTTGCTGTTTCACTCTTTCACTATGGATAATTTCTGTTGCCCTGTCTTCCAGTTTATTGACTTTACTCCTCAGTTCAGCCCAGGCTGCTGCTGAGCCTGTTACATTTGCTGAATTCTTGATCTCTGATATCATGGTTTTCTTGTTTTTTTTCTTATTTGTTTTTTCCCCTCTCTTTTCTATTTGACATATCTTTTAATAAACTTTCCATCTCTGCCAAAATTTTCCAATTGTTCATACATGATGTTCCTTTTTCTTTTTACTAAATCTTTTATTATGTTAATTATACTTATTTTAAAATCCCTGTTTGATAGTTAGTCCCAGCATCTGAGTTAGTTTTGAGTCTGGTTCTGATGGTTATCTTGACAGGTTTTTTATTCTCTCTTTTTCTTGGGGCATGCCTTACAATTTTTTACTGAATGTTAGAAATCATGTTTAGAAAATACAGAGACTGGGGGAAGTAGTGTTATGCCTGGAAATGGGCATGCTGCCACTCTGTCAGGGCATCAGTGGGGTCCTTACATTGCTTCAGTCAGGGGTTGAGCTGGGTTTGGCTTTGTTGTTAACTGTGGTTAGCATCGGTGCGCCACAGGCTTCAGAATGTCCAGCAAAGAGGTGCTGGTACCTTGAACCTTGAGCGGGTCCTGGAGTGTAGGAAGGTTCTCAGTGGTCTTGCGTCACATTCAGCTCTCACAGCAGTCTTACGTGACTGTAGCACAGAGGGGGGTCTCCCTAACTCTGTTGACTGCTTTGCTGCCCCCGCACAAGCACCACCACCACCACCACCGCCGCCTCAGAAGACAGCTGTGGCTTGTTGCCTGGTGATGGACTTTGATGGGGGGAATCTCTCTCCTTCTGGTCCAGCCTTAGGTGCAAGTGCAAGGCCTTTGGCAGGGGCTTTCTCAGCATCCCCACCCTTCATTCCCCAGCAGCAGCTGACCTCTGCTTTGTGATGTTGCAGGGTCCTCCACCCAGGTAGGCCCTTTCCTCGGGATTAGAGGGGTTTTGCTTTTACTGCCCCCCCGAAGCCAGGGTATCTTTGTCTGTAGCCTGGTGCCAGGAAGACGTCCTACCCCACCCCTGGAGCCAGGAACATACTGCTTCTGCGTCATCCCCAGCAGCCTGCGGCCTTTGCTTGGGCTCTGGGAGCAGGAGCAGTCTTGCTCCTCCCGCAGCAGTTTAAAGACTTTTGTTGTGGATTGAGTGGAGGCTCCAAGGAAAGGCACAGGATTTCCTGCCTGACCCCCAGGGGAAGCCAGCTCGTACCTGTGCCACCTGTGGAGGCTCTTGCCAGTCTACCTGTGGAAGAGAGCTCAGGAATGAGGGTACAGTCCCCTTGTGTCTGGGGCTTCTGGCTGATGTCTGGCCCGCTCTCAGGCTGTGGGAATGTGTCCATCTTGGCCAGTCTCTTCTACCCACGTACATGGCGGCCACCACCTCGCAGTGCTCTGTCACAGCCGAGACCGTTCAGGGGGCCTGTTTCTCCTGGGAGGGGCAGGTCCTTCATGCAGTTCACTTCAGGTGGTGGCCTTACATTCAGCTCTCTGGCCTCCAGGAAAGGTGTGATTATATAGAACATCAAGATATTTCTTGATGTTATGGTGGGAGTGTTACATTCTTCTGTGGCTTTCTACATCCTAAGTGGATGTGGAACCCCAAAGTAGCTAATAGAATGATACTTTGTATTATACTAGCAGGTGTCACCATCTAATGCCTGCCCAAGTTTTTCTTACATGGAAGAGTTCTGGTTTTATGAAATGAATTTTGATGTACTTCCTGTGCTTTCCATTTCTTTCAGTTATCTCAGCTATACCCTGAAGAAAATTTGGAGAAATTCATTCCTTGCTTAGCTGGCCCAGATTCATTTTATGTAGAGCGAAACCACATAGATCTGGAAGCGGACCTGAGGTAATGCTCTTCATCCCACCGCAGGCCCAGCCCCTCTGGTGGCGCAGTGGTGGCCGATGGACGCTTGCAGTGTGAGCAGGGCCAGGCAGGTCCAGACATGAGCTGCCTGGTCATCTGAGGAGCTCTTGACATCATATGTTACTCTTGATGGTTTGCGTGTCTACTTTCTAGGGGTTTTCATCTATTATGGGCAAATTGAAGTCTCTTAATAACCTAGGTATGATTTTGAGGATACGAGCAAAGGAATTGCAAAGTCTGTGGTACTTGCCCTGACTGGGTAGCTCAGTTGGTTAGAGTGTTGTCCTGATATGCCAGGGCTGTGGGTTCAGTCCCTGGTCAGGGCACATGCAAGAAGCAACCATCGAATGCATAAATAAGCAGAACAGTGGTGACACACTCCTAAGTGGACAGCATTTGACAGCTAGTTGGTGGGAAGAGGTTAAGGGGTGGAGGGATTGAACAAAAAGGGAGAAGGACTTATGGACATGGACAGCAGTGTGGTGATTACTTGGGGGACGGGGAGGTATAAGGGGACTAAATGGTAATGGAAAAAATACAATAAAGATCAAATTTTAAAAAACAAATGAAACAATAAATCAATGTTTCCTTTCCTCCCTCACTCTAAAATCAAGAAATTAAAAAAATATATATGCTACATTTCATGTAATTTTGACAATCTTATAAAATTATATCTGATTACTGTTTCTACCCTGTAGTTGAAAGTTAAGACTGATCCAGAGCCTCATAAAAAAGTCTCCTAAGCCAGGCGTTTCTGGACCCTGGGTCCTTTCCTGGCGTACTGGCTTTACGAATGTGCGGGGAGGAGGAAGCCTGCTGCCTGGGCTCCAGAACGGGCACCGGCGCCTCAGCACCTGAGACCCAGTCGCGGCACAGCAGCTGCAGGGTCCTGGTGATTGTGATGGCGTGGGCTGCGTTCACGTTACGCCTCACTGACCATGTGATGGGCCCACGGAGGCTTGATTCATATGATCTGATACAGTATAAGTAACGGAAGGTGCCTGGGGAAATAGTACGAATTGCAATAAAGAGTCAGTTGAGTTAAATCAGGATGACTATAGATAAAGGCACTACTGTTTACTTCTTAGTATATATTTCTCTTAATTGAAAGTTTACATTTTTCTACATAGTCTTTGGTAATATTTTAATGCATATAAACCCCTTTCTTTAATTTTTAGGTATTTGGCTTCATTACCTTCTCACGTACTGAAAAATGACCACGTTAAGAAATTTTTCAGCACTTCATCTCCCACCCAACAGCTTCAAAGTCCAAGTGAGTTTGTAAAATGTAACTAAGTAAAAATAAGAACGTTGTTATTGCCCGTAAATTTTGTGACATTTATTTTAACTCACAGGTCCTGGCAACCTTTCCCTTTCTAAAGTCGGTACCATGATGGGTGTGTCTGGAAGGTGAGACTTCTACCACGTAACCAGCACCTTTCAAATAACATGTTACTTTTGGTTGTGTGTAAATAATTGTTTCTAGAGCTAAGTCATTCTCCATCTTAGTCTTGAATAATGTTGAGAGAGGAGTTGCATAGAGATAATCCAATTAAAAATTTCTCAAAAAAAAAAAAAAGAGAAAGAGAAAGAAATGGTTTTCTGAGCCACTAGAATTGGAACTCCCAAGGACCCCTATTGCAGGTGCCTGTTTCTGGTGCCTTTTCATCCTAGGGAACCATATTTCTGAGAATCTGTGCTTTTACAAGCTCCAGGCACGTGAGTATGCTCACGATGCCAGAGTGCTGCTCTGGGGTCCTCTGTTCTTGTGAGGCCTGACGGCAGTTGGAGGAGTGCTCAAGTGACAAACAGCCCGCCTGCCTGCCTGGGAGCTGACGTTCTAACGCGCTGACGTCACAGAGAGTGTGCGTGTGTGAGCACACAGTCGTATGAAGAGCTAGGTCGTCAGTGAGGTCTCTGAAAGCGCTGACTTTCTTCACTGATTTTCTTCTTCAGTGCACGCTACTTAACCTGGCATATAGGGTTACAGTTTAGGGTAAAAGGGGTAAGGAAGTAACATAGATGTTTTGTGTTCCTTCCAGCTGCTAGGATTTACGTTTTTTAAAATTGAATATTAAAGATTTAGGAGTCAATTTTAATTTATGATTATGAGTATCATTCTGTGATACGAATAATAGAAAGAAACTAGACAGCTCAGCCAAAAGTTGGTCATGACACACACACACATGCATGTGCACACATGTATATAGATGCATGTAGTCTTAAGCACATGCACAGAAATGCATGTGTACACAGGCACATGTGTGTTCTAGTGATGCCATACAACCACATGTACAAACATGCACCTACAGACATCAAAGTGCAGCATGGGGGGGGTGGCAGAAGGGGCTCTGAGGCTAGTAGTGGATGTGACCACAGATGCAGTCCAGGATGTGGAAGCTGGCACGTGCATGCCTCTTACAGTGATCTTCAGTGGAGGCTGCGGGCATTTGAAACCACCTGTCCACTGTCTTCATAGGCCTGTTTGTGGAGTGGCTGGCATCCCATCCTCTCAGAGTGGCACCCAGCACCATATGCAGCACTCGGCTGGTGCGGCCACCTTGCCCCACTGCTCCCACACAGGGGGCGGGGGCTCAGCACTGGCCTACCGGACTCAGATGGACACCTCGCCTGCCATCTTAATGCCTTCCAGTCTGCAGACTCCTCAGACCCAGGAGCAAAATGGGATTTTAGATTGGCTGAGGAAACTGCGTTTGCACAAATACTACCCTGTCTTTAAACAGCTCACAATGGAGAAGGTATGTTGGCTGCTAAGCAGGCAATGTAGAATCTGCTTGTTTTCTTAGGTAACCTGTCTTTCTTCTGACCTCATTGCTAGAGGAATGGAGTTGGATTTCTAAACTGTATGTGGTGTGCAAATGACAGTACCGACATTTAACACCTACAGATGCATGCCCTAAGTGCCGCATGCTTGCTGGAGGCTGGCAGTGGATGGAATTTGAAGGTTGCCTGCAGCCTGCCTGCAGCTGGAGGAAACATTGGAACAGGATTGGTTGTAAACAAACAGCTTTTTTAGGTAGTTTGGGGTCTTTACCAATTAGGTACTCTCTGTGATGTGAAGGACATGTCTCCATCAGTCCTGCAATAGGTAGAAATAGTGAGTTCTGCTGACCATGCCCCCTACCCCCATCTTAGATGCCCGTCGGTGTAGGCCTGTGCATGGGCTGAGGCTCAGCTCAGGAAAGCCAGTTTTATGAGGAGTCCCAGCACTTTGGTCCTAGCAAGTGTCTCTCTGGTGTTCTGGCTTGATTTGGGTCATAAAGCTAAAGGAACAGATGGATTTCAGGGCTTTCAAGCAGCCCTTCATGGAAATTATTTTTTTATAGAAAGTTCTGATTAGGAGCATTTTTTCACTGTTAAATTCTGAAGTTTTAGTATCACTAATAAAACTAAATTAGACTTGTATGCAGTGTTTGAACTCTCAGCTCCCCCTGTTGGGTAAAATGACTTTGTGACTTTTATTTAGGTAAAAATTTCCTTTGTCCAAAAATCTACAATTGAACCTAGAAATCCAGCTGTTACTACCTAATGAAAAACAAATTTTAGGTATATTTGCAGTAGTCTCAGTTTAGGGTTCATAGATCTTAAAAACAACAGATTTTACTAATCTGGGCCATGATTACTCGAATGCAGCAGCTAAAATGACTGTAGTCACAAATTATGTCATGGGTTGTCTTGAGGACCAGAGTATCATTTGTCCACTTAGTGTAGGGCCAGGTTAGTTCTGATGCCTCTGCTCTTCTGGATCACTTGCTACCCGACACAGTTGCTGTTGTCCCAGATTTCAGGAAAAAAGAGCTGTTAGAAGAAACTGTCCTCCTGTCTGCAAGAGGATCAATGCTTGCATTTGAGGGGGAATCCCAGGGAGAAAGGAGGCACTTCCCCAAATTGCATCTCTCATCACCTGCCCATACAGCATGGACCTTCCCGGGGACCCTGTCTTCACCAAGCCATTGTGAAGTGCCTGTGCCCCTTAGATGGAAAATGAGCGTCTGTATTTTAAACTATGAATACCAAAACATTTAGCAAGTAAATCGTTAAGTGTTCCCAAGTCTTTTATTATCTAGTTAAGTTTCATCTGTTCACATATCCTAGAGGTAGAATCAAAGTTCTTTGTTTTCAGAATCCTAATTAATTATCAGTAACTTTGTAATTTGTTTCTTCTATGGAAGTTTCTGAGCCTTACTGAAGAAGATCTAAATAAATTTGAATCCCTCACCATGGGAGCAAAGAAAAAACTCAAGACTCAACTGGAGCTGGAGAAGTAAGTTTATGAAATATTTGCTCATTTTAGTTTCTGACATGCTGAACAGAGAGATGCTAGGTCTTGGGATTTTGTTACATGCCAGTGATTGGATTACTTTTCATTGCTTTTCAAACTTTAATGCTTTTACAGTTCTGTGGGTGTAGCTCTGGTTTGCTAGGTAAGGCCCTTTGCAGTGAACCTGACAAGTGAGAATGTGTCATTTTCCACCTGGGGACAATTATGATGGAAGTCACCTCTGTGTGGAATAGATGTACGTAAGCGGAGTTGCTGACACATGAGAAGGTGTTTTAGCAGAATTGAACCCTCACCTGTTTGCATGTTTTCTTCTTGCACAGGGAGAAGTCAGAGAAACGGTGCACGAACCTCTCAGCCCCACCCACTGTCACCAGTAGCGGAGTGGCCCGCGTGCCCCCCACCAGCCACGTGGGGCCGGTGCAGAACGTGCGGAGCACCCACGCTGCAGGTGTGCAATTGCCGGGTTAGCCTGGACACACGGACTGCAGTCTGTTCCTTTTGATAATTGTTAGACCTCATAACACACCCTTTTGCCATATACGTTTTTTAGTATTTACAGTTACCGTTTGTTATTTTAGCGTTGGTAATCTACTACAGGAAATTAGAAGGGTCATTTGACTTAGAAGCTGGAGACTGGTGACGCACCTGAAGTTGTTTGGGCAAAAGAAGTAGATCCAGAAACTGCTATGATGAGAGGGGAAGAGCAGGAAGTGTACAAAATAAATGAAAGCGTCTCTCTCCCCCAAGATGGGGCACAGAGGTCATGTTTATGTCATTGCCTACCAGGTCCATTTGGAGATTCTTCTTAATGCCTAACCACCAGCCTTCCCACTCTGGGGACTGGAAGTTCCAGTGATCTGATTTTTCAGACACCATCCCCCTCCTCTTCCTCTCTCTCTCTCTCAGAAGAAGGTTGAGGACCCCCATATAAGTTGCTCTGTTGTTTTCTTTATGTAATAAAAATATCAAGAGAAAACAGTAAAGGAGGAAAGAAAAAAAATGCCAGTGTATCTTTTAAGTGGTTATTTGACTAAAAAGGTCTTTATGTCCCTCAACCTCATGAAATGGGGTGTTTGTGGATGGCTGCTTTTATAGTACCGTGCTAATCTGGGAACCTTTTTTCTTGCTACCCTAGTGTTTGAGTAGGGAGGCATCTGAGCATCTGGCTGAGATCATTGCTGTGTTTGCATCTGCTGTATAATGAACTCCTTGACCTTGGGCAGTTGGTTCTCTAAGCATGTCAGAGCCCCGTCTGAATATGGAAATAATCATACTGCCTTCCTGGGGCTGATGTAGAAAATCAGTGTGTGATAGACATGCATGGAGGTGGGTGAGGAGGGATCCCTGTCAGAGTCCTGTAGCACATGGACTTGGGAGCCATCTTCAGACTGTCACCTGTCTCTTATTTGCAGCTCTGCGGGTGGAAGTGGAGCAGACACCTCACCAGACAGCCCGGGAAGGCAGCTCCTCAGAGTGCTCTAGCTCTTCGCCCAGCCCGATGGGGGTGCAGGCCCGGGAAGAGAGCTCAGACAGTGCCGAGGAGAATGACAGACGTAAGGATGGATACCTGGCATGGCTGGCCCAGAGCCGCCTCTGCCCTGGCCTGTGGGCCTGTTCTGACCTCTGTGTTTCCATCTCCAGGTGTGGACATGCACATGGAAGGTCCCGATAAAGAGAAGCCTGTCATGCTGCTGAACCATTTCACTTCAACTTCCACCAGACCCACGGCTCAGGTCCTTCCTGTGCAGAATGAAGCTGGCTCCAACCCATCAGGCCACCACCCCCTGCCTCCTCAGATGATGACTGCAGCTTCGCACATCGCACCCATCCGAGTGCTGAACTCTGTGCACAAATCGGATCGGGGAGGCACAGACATGAAGCTCCTCTCATCTTCCATGCACTCACTGCTCTCGCTAGAAGAAAGGAATAAAGTTTCTGGACCAAGAAGCGGCATCAAAGTGGACAAGAGCTTTGGCAATGTCATGGTGGATGTGTTACCCACATCTGCCCCCCATCAGCCCATGCAAGTCCTTTCTGGACTTACTGAGAGCAGCTCCGTGTCACCCACCGTGTCCTTTGGTCCTCGCACCAAAGTCGTCCACACATCTGCACTGGACAGGGTGATGAAGCCGGCCCAGCAGCCGGCCCTGGTGGTGGAGACGAGTTCTGCTGCCATGGGGACATCCAGCACGGTCTTCCATGTGGCTCGGCCACCAGTGAAACTTCTGATGTCTTCATCTGTCCCTGCGGATTCTGCCATTTCTGGGCAAACCTCTTGTTCTAATAACGTGCAGATCAGTGTGCCCCCTGCAATAATAAACCCTCGGACTGCTCTCTACACAGCCAACACCAAAGCTGCCTTTTCTGCAATGAGCAGTGTGCCCGTGGGCCCCCTGCAGGGCAGCTTCTGTGCGAACAGTAACACTGCCTCCTCCAGTAGCCACGCTTCCCCGTCCTTCCCAAACATGGCCACTGTGCCCAGCTGCCCCGCCCCCAGCTCCAGCCCTGCACTCTCCTCAGTCCCTGAAAGCAGTTTCTACAGCAGCAGCAGCAGCAGCAGTGGCAGCGGCTCCCCTGGGAACATTCCTGCCTCTGCTCAGAACCACCACCACCACCACCACCATCAGCAGCCGCCCGCACCGCAGCAACCATCACCCGGCCCGCCGCCTGGCTGCGTCGTGTGCACATCCTGTGGATGCAGCGGGAGCTGTGGCTCTGGCGGCCTGACTGTCAGCTATGCCAACTATTTCCAGCACCCGTTCTCGGGGCCGTCCGTCTTCCCCTTCCCCTTCCTACCCTTCAGCCCCGTGTGTGGCAGTGGCTACGTGGGCACCCAGCAGTATGGCAGCAGCGCCTTTCCAGTTATGCCCTCACCCTATGGCAGCAGCGTGCCCACCGAGCCTGTGCTGGGCGGCCAGTCCACTTTCACCGTCCCTCCCATGCAGAGCTTTATGGCAGGGGCGGCCGGTGTGTACCAGGCCCAGGGCTTGGTGGGCAGTAGCAATGGTTCCAGTCACAAAAAGAGCGGCAACCTCTCATGTTACAACTGTGGGGCCACCGGTCACCGCGCTCAGGACTGCAAGCAGCCGTCCATGGACTTCAATCGGCAAGGTAAAGGCAGGCCGCGGCCGTCGAAGCTCCGGAGGCAAACCAGCTACACTGGTTAGCAGTGCAGCACTGCTCAGAGAGGTGCAGGAAGAGGGTTATTGTTTATGAAAATAATAGTAAATTTTCTTCTTTTAAAAGCAAAAAGGAATTTTTCAAATGCTCTTTGAAAAAGCATGAAGTTCTCGGTAGGCTGTGAGCTCCCAAAAGGAGGGTTACTTTGGTTCTGAGACTGTCTTCATGATTTCAGCCCGCTCTTTATTCTAGAATGTGACGAGCTGGCTGTGGAGAGGGGGTCTGGCCTGATGGCTCATTGGTTTATTACTTCTTCCCACGTGACTGGGGAGTAAGTGCGGGTGATTTAATGTCGCCCCAACCTTTAACTGAAAGCCTAGGGCATAGCACGTAAATTCAGATGCTGCAGGTGGAAGTCAGCGTCCCCACTTCCATTCTCCCCCCGCAGGGTGCCCGTGACTGTGGGTGTGTGCACGTGAGTGCACAGTACCGTCCTCACCGCACTGCCATCTTCTTCCTCACCCCTCTCTCCCATCTGCTCTCTTTCGTTTTCTTTAGTCAAATTCAAGTGTATGTCTGATGTATTTATTACAACGGGTTTGTTTCTGCTATTGGTTTTGGAAAGGTCATTAAACCGGGCATTTGGGAAAATTGGTCCCAGCTCTGTGACTGTTCGCTGTGCAGCTTTGAGTCACTTGATCTGTGTAGGTGTGAGGGTTGCCTTAGACCTGTGATTACCAGACCTGCCTATGTCTCTTAGTCACCTGGAGAGCTTTAAAGACAAACAACTTAGACTCAGTAGGTCTGGCGGCAGGTGCAGGTGACTGGGCGGTGGCCCCCCATGTTGATAGAGATGGTGCTGCATCTCCTGAAGCAGCGAGCCCAGGGCATGTGGTCCTTTTCCCTGGGCGGATGCACGCTGGGTAGCCCACCAGCTATGTGCTGTTGGAGTTGGCAAAAGAGCTGCTAAAAGAATAAAGGAATGGATTGGTAACTCTTCAGTTATTTCACCCCTTGTCTGATTTTATAAACTAATGAAATAGCATCTGGTTTCTGGGTGGGAAAGGGGGGCTGGCAGTCATTAGAAACAGACGGTCTAGATTTCCAGCACCCGAATCTTGACCAGTGACTCTGGAAATAACTTTGGACAGGTCAGTTGTTTGTGGTAATTCTACAGTGATTCAAATGTGATCTCTTTTTTTCCCTCTCTCTAGGTACTTTTAGGTTGAAATATGCCCCTCCAGCAGAAAGTCTGGACTCCACAGATTGATATTTTTCTCTGGCAACAGAACACTATTAAGCCATGGAGACATAAGGAAAATTAAATACAAAACTGAGAAGTCTAGTTGCTGTTGAGCTTAATATTTTTAATCCAAAGGTGCTTTACTTTATTAGACTGGATAGAAAATCTAGCGTAGGAGTGCATCAAACTCAGTTTTATTGCCAAAATTTTAGATTGGAGCTCGATGTCAGGACTTGCCTAGTGGGTCTCTCCACCCTTGGTTGCAGTGCAGAGACCTGCGTCTCTGGAAGAGCATTGCCGTAACTGGTCCTTCTCGGCTCCCACGCAATTCCAGGGCAGCTACGCGAGAGCGGAAGTGAGAGCTGAAGGTTGGAGTTCTCCAAGTGGAGTTCCACCAGTCGGACTGTTGACACCCCTGGGTGAGGGAAAATGTCACCTTTGTTTTGTTTTGTTTTGTTTTTGTTTTGTTCCTAAAGTGGCTAGGCACTAATATCTGGGCTTTTTCAGGATTGCACTACAGCAGAATGTAAACTGATGTCAATCTCTGCAGTTCTGGGAGACTCACTCCCTGAGACCAGTCAGTGTGAGACATTCGGAGGATCTGTCTTTACAGAGTTGGCACCAGCAGGCCACATGACTTAGTACACAACAGAGATTTCAGTATTTACTTCCCTCCTTAGAACACTTTGTAGCAGTTTCAGGTTTTTGATTATCATTTTTGCAGATAAATTTAAACTACATTATTAAGTAGAAATAGTTTCTCACAACAACTAATTTCTAAGGGTCCAAGTCCCAGAGAATTCCTAGTTGTCAAAGCTTTGCGAGTATGTTCTTTACTGGCCCTCCCATAGCTTTGAGTCCTGTCATCTTCCACCATGAAGGAACTCTCACGGAGACATGGTGACGGCACGGCCTTTGTGACTTGTCTCTGACAGATGCCATCTGTCCTTAGCAGAGTTTGCAGGTTTTTTAATCTCACACAGACTTCCCAGAGACCCCAAGGCTTACTGCTAATAGAGTCACACTTGAGACACACGTTAACAATAATACAGTCCTGTAATTTATGAGCAAAATATTTGAAATTTTGTCCCGTGAACTTCTTTTGTATCAGGCTGTGTATTAATAGTTAGTTCTGTTAAAAATTACCTGGAAGACTAATAGACAGTGGTAGACTCTGAGAGAGACCACACACACCAACAGGACAACTACGGGGTCTGCAGGAGTCTGGTTTTGGTGAGGCCCACACAGCTCTCAGTTCCACCCCACTGCAAGGGGAGCTTCATGGTCTGAAAGTTAGGGACTTGAATCTTTAAGACTAGAGGGAATTTTCTGCTCAAATAACATTGTTTTAAGTGCTAAAGCCTTCAGTATTAAAATATTGATTGGTAAGCCCTTGCCCAGGGATTTTTCCAGATGAATATTTATTTAAAAAAAATCACAATGTTCAGACCATTCTTAAAATGGGACAATCAGCCTCAAGCAGAATTGATGTAAGTTGAAAGAACACTCTAGAATTTGAGGCATCACGATGTGAAGCTTCACATTTTGAGATCAGTTTCCTGGCTTCATGGAAACTAAAGTCGAAAGTTGTAACTTTTTTTTTATAAGAGGCTTTTAGTAGAGTTTTTTAGAGTTTTATTTTAGTAGAATTTTATTTCTATGCAATGCAGAATTGACAGACCTCTGTATTCTCTCTTCCTGGTACACAGTATTATCACATACGGTTTTACGCAATGGTGATGCTTATAACAGCTTTTGGGGGGAACGTTTTGATCTCTAAAGTTATAAACACTACAAAAATGTCAAAATAATGAGAACTGACACAACTTTGCCTTAAAGAATATTAGACTGGAACTTGTCATATTATGTTAAAGGAAGACTTAGAGTGTTCATTGATGTTTACGATTTTAATATTTCTGAAGGCCGTTATAGTGGCCTGGATATGTGCTGAAAGCCAAACTTTTAAATTTTTTTGGTTTTTTAAACAAAGAAATATTTTAAATAAATCCTATTTCAACATAGTGAAATTGTTGAAAACTGTCTCATAGCAAAAAAAATCATATTTAGGTTTTTTGTTTTAGTGGTCAGTATTGGGGAATGAAAGTGTGTGTTGTTACCCTTGCAGCTATTTTGATAAATATTAGAGGTTAGTATTAAATACAACAAAAAATTAAAACAAACTTTGGTTTGAAGTATGACACTCAGATTGAGGTATATAGGTTCAGACGTTGTGTGGCTGTGTTCCAGTCATCAAAGGTCTTAGAAAAATTCCTGGTTTCTTTGAAAGTGCGTGTGTGGTGTGACATTTCCAAAGAGGTCATTCCAAGTTGACAATTGTGAAATGTAAATATGAGGTACACAGGACACAAAGCTGCTATCTGTCAGATCTCTTCCCAAGTGAATTGCATCCTTGGACTAGGGATTATTTGCCAGCAGCATTATCTCTGATGAATTTCTCTCCAAAAGCTACCAAAGTCAGTAAACCTAAAAGAAGCATTTTGCATTTCCTCAGAAGATGTCCTCACCAGTTAGAAACACAGATCAGACTGATCCTTTCAACTACTTAGTCTTTTTCCTGAAATCGTGGCTGTTTCGGAGTGCTGTGGCAACCAGGTAGGTGTGGCACCAGCCACTTTGCTTTGTGTAGTCTGTCATATATTAACGTTTCTAACCCCATTTTTATCTCCAAGAATGGGGAAAGAGGAATGTATAGATCAAAGTACAATACAACGTTGGGGTGAAACAACTATTTAATCTTTTTTTTTTTTTTTTGAAAAGCAAAACACTCAATTTTATACCTTATTTTCTAATTTTTATTTTATGGTAGTACTGAATATTGGAAAGTGTTTAAACATTAAAACTCCTAATTGTTAAAGAGCACTGAGGAAATGGGAGCTAGCACTGCTAATAAAAATAGACAAATTTATTTTTTAAAAGCAGATGTGTGATTGGGTATTTTAAAAAACCAGCATCATCTATAATCTCCAAAAGATTACAGGAGTCAGCTTGTTAATATAGTAGTTAGTAGGTTGAGTACTTTAATTCAGTATATTTAGAATTCTATAGGTCTTTTATGGCAAGAAGTCAACATAGTTAGTTTACACTACACATTATGTATGGAGGCGCAGTAGCAGTGGTAGTAACTTTGCCTGGCGTCACACGGCTGTAACATGTTTCCTGTTTGAGCACAGGCTGACCGAGGCTTGCACTCGTCCACTCACTCCAGTGTTTCCAGTGAGCACTTGCCGAGAGGAATTGGGTTGTACCCTACTCTCCTCACTCCCTATCATTTTGTCACTCTTCCTGCTTTGATGGTGGTTTATTTGATGCCTTGCTAGTTTTACATACTGATAATAACTGATGGCGTTACATGTTGAAGAGTCTTAAAAGGTTATAAGGGAAACCATGTCCCTGCTCAGCTTGACCGCCCGTCTCAGAGGATGGGCCTGTGGAACCTGATCCCATCAGCCTTCCTTTCCAAAGTACAGATGACTCCCAAAGAATGAGTCAGGTGACATATAAAGCCATGGGTTCTGAAGAAGCTCAATTATTGACAAGTCCCAAGGTTCTGAAAGAAAATATCTTGAATCAACATTCATAAAACTACATACTGTGCTGGTTGAGGCCAAAGGTCAATGTTACTACACTGTTAATGGAGGGAGGGGAGTGTCGGTTCTCCGTCCTGGGTATTGTAGCAAGCCCCTCACATGCGTAAGTTCTTACATGCACAAAGACAAAGGCTTTGGTACTGAAACTGAAGACCTCGTGTACTCAAGAATCTTCACAGCTTCTATTGGACATATTTGCTTTTTAGGAATGAAGGAAAAGTCTCCCATTTTTGAGCCATTCTTTTGTCAATCCTACAAAATTGCATGTAACTTTATAAATATTTTTTTAAAATATAGTTTTGTAAATATTTAATATTCTGCTAATTTGATTTTGAATTGTAAATGTCAAGTATTCTGTTTTTGGGGTTTTTATGTTTTATTATACTTTGTTAAAGGAAAAATTGTACATTTTTAGAATGTTTTTATGAGTAAATTTAATGTACTGAAAATAAAAATTGAAAAAAAACCTTTTATGAGGTTTTTGTCTCAAAATATGAAGCACTTGTCTTTTCAAATAAATCACAATTCTTGATCTCCATACTAGGGAGCCAGTCCTTTCTGCCTTCTTCCCAGCTTTACAGAAGAGCTTTCTTCATCTTAAGTCTGTTTTCGGTCAGGTTTCCAAGGATCTTTAAAAAATGTCCTTGACACAGACAGAAATTTGAATTACTGATTTGGGGTTTAAAGATGTCACATACAGCTGTAGGTTTCATGACAGTCAAGGTTGGGGTAATAGATCTAAGTATCTTTTTTTAAATTTTAAATCATTTTTTATTTTTCAGTTACTATTGACATACAATATTATATTAGTTTTAGGTGTACTCCAGTGATTAGACATTACATAACTTAAAAGTGATCATCCTGATACGTCTTTTACCACCCTAACACTGTACTTAGTTCTTAGAATATTATTGACTATATTGAGTATGCTGTACGTTACATCCCTATGACTGTTTTGTAACTGTCAATTGGTACTTCTAATCTTTTCGCCTTTTTCACCCATTCCTCAAACCCCCTTCCCATCTGGCAACCGTCAGAATTTTCTCTGTAGGTATGAGTGTGTTTCTGTTCCATTTTTTCAATTTTTTTTAGAGTCAATTGTTGATATGTATTTATTGCCATTTTATTCATACTTTTAATATTTTTTTCCTTAAAGAAGACCCTTTAACATTTCATATAATACTGGTTTGGTGGTAATGAACTCCTTTAGCTTTTTCTTATCTGGGAAGCTCTTTGTCCTTAAGTTCTACATGATAGCTTTACTGTGTAATCTTGGTTGTAGGTCCTTGCTTTTTATCACTTTGGATATATACTGCCAATCCCTTCTGGCCTGCAGAGTTTCTGTTGAGAAATAAGCTGACAGTCTTACAGGAGCTCCCTTGTAGGTAACTAAGTTTTGTCATTTCAATTATGATGTGTCTTGGAGTAGGTCTCTTTGGATTCATCTTGATTCTCTGTGCTTCCTCGAGTTATATATCTATTTTCTTCACCAGGTTAAGTTTTCTGTCATTATTTTTTCAAGTAGGTTTTCAATTTCTTGCATTCCTTCTTTTCCCAGCACCTCTGTGATGTGCATGTTGGTATGCTTGAAGTTTTTTTTTTTGAGTCTTTTTTTCTTTTTGCTGTTCTGACTGGGCATTTTTGCTTCCTTAAATTCCAAATCACTGATTTGATACTTGGCTTCATCTACTCCAGTGTTGATTTCCTGTAAATTATTCTTCATTTCAGTTAGTATAGCCTTCATTTCTGAGTGGTTCCTTTTTATGATATATTGAAGTTCTCACTGAGTTCATTGCATCCTTATAACCAGTGTTTTGAACTCTGCATCTAGAAGATTGCTTGTCTCCATTCTGTTTAGTTCTTCCAGTGAAGTTTTGTTCTGTTCTTTCATTTAGGACAGGGGTGTCAAACTCACTGTGACCGGGGACCTCATCAGCCTTGCGGTTGCCTTCCAAGAGCTGAATGTAATTTCAACTACTTAACAGTTAAGGAGTAGTTACATTTATACATTCCTAAGATTATTTCTTGCTCTTTGGCTATTTCCAGGGCCTCTGTGTTGTCTCTAGGGAACCATCCAGGCCAGACCTCTGCGGATGGGAGATGTGCACATCTGCTGAACAAGAAACTTGGGGAAGCAGAGCATTCCCTTAACTCGCTCCCTGTACTCTTCCACTAAAGTTACAGATCCTATTTCAGTTTGAGTTGGTTCTGCATCCAGTTTTCCAAATGAGGAATGCTGGCCACTACTTTGTTGGGAACCACTCTGCCTCATTTCAGAAGCTGTAACCCCCCTGTGGCTAAGGCTGAGTAAAGGATCTTGGGACCATAAGCCACTAAGGAGACAAAGCTTATCTTCTAGGCTGGGCTGCTGCCTCAGCCCTCTTTACTTCACCCTGCTTGGCCCCAGGCAGATGACTGGTTAGCCAATGATGGGTAAGATTCCTCAAGGGAGGAGGGACAACCTAAGATAGGCATGGTCTTGGTGGGGCCCTCAGGGAAGGACTGGGGGACTCTAAGAAAAGGGGGTGATGGACCCTCACCTCTCAGGTTTGACATAGCCTGAGTCCTCATTCTGTCTGGAAGAAGTCTCCTAATCTCTTGGCTTCCTTTACTTCCCCTGCCGGACTTTAGCCTCAAACAATGCCGCAGGGCAATGCAGCCCTGGGCAGGAACAGGCGGTTCCTTGGGGAGATCAGGCAAAAGAAAGAATGCATAAAATCCTGTGAAACCTGCTTTGCTAAGAATGTCCTCAATTTCCTGATAAGGGTTTAAGCTTAAAATGTTTGTTTCCCAAAGTTTTATGGCCCTTGAGCTATCTGACCCTGACTCAGAATAAGCCCTCAGAGTTCTTTTGTTATCTCTTATTTGATCGTTACTGCCTGACAATGATTGATGAGCTTTACCTGTATTCTTGTGCAAACTGAACCCAATAAAAGCCCATTGAGGAATAGGCTCAAGGCCTATCTCCTCTGAGAGACTGGCCACCTCCCCTGCAAACAGATTGTCTTGGTAGACTTACTGTCATCCATGGTGACCAGGGATGCTCTGCGGGCAGAGCCCCCGCCCCGCCCCCCCACTTGGTTTGCTTGTACTGTGTCTTTACTTGATGTGGCTCCTCAGTCAATTGAGGTACCCTAAGCCATGTAATGCCTTTGTGACCACAACACACACACACACACTCGACACCTTTGTGTTTTACTTTGTTCATTCAGAGCAACTTAAGTTTTTAAATGTTTATTCCCACAATACACCTAGGTTCCACATCCATCCTATGCATACTTCGTGACATGTAAGTTCTAAGGAGAACTTAGGAAATTTTAAAAATTTTTATTGATTCTAGAGAGGGAGGGAGGGAAGGGTGGAGAGATAGAAACATTGATTCATTATTCCACTTACGTATGCATTCTGTTTGTGCCCTGACTGGGGTTCAAAGCCACAACTTTGGGATATCAGGACAACACTACAACTGAGCCAGGGCCCTCAACCAGTTGGGAGAACTTTGACCAAGGTGAAGAAGGTGCGCATGACAAGGCAGAGACCTTCAAAGGTGGGTGTCCCTCCAACTCGACACAACAAAAACAGTCTGGGTGCTCCTTCTTAGGAAGGATATTACTTGTTTGGCTTTGGCTACTACAGACAGTATGCAGGATTGTAAGTCTCAAGACACTGATCCATTAAACTGAGCTTTGATGAGTTTTTAATTGTGCCTTTATTCACCTTAGTTCATTAAAAATGTACTTGTTTTAAAGATCCTATAAATACAGAGTGACCACCCACTAATCTGGGATGTAAGTCACCCCTCTTGCCTTGATTTTTTTTTTAAAAAGCAGAATTTCTTATAGGAACCTTACTGATCACATAGTAGTTACAATGTCAGATATAATGACATATACAATCTAAACAAGACAGGCCAATTAAGAATGTACATAATGTAAAAATATACATAGTAAAAGTTAGCCATGTGGACAGATGCATGCAGCAGTAGAAGTAGGTGACGGGAGCTTGGGGGGTTGAAGGCCCATATGCAGTAATATTGCCTAATCCCTCCATTACAGCAAATAGTTTCCACTAACTGATGCAGTATTCCATACACATCTAAATAGACAAGGGCGAATCATGACCTGCTACGTGTAGTCTAACGTGGTATGTGATCTTTTTGTGATACTCCCATAAACATAGTAAATAACGAGACCCATGCAGGTAGTAGAAGCATTGGTTATTCTAGTTGGACGTGGAAAATAAGTTTTAATTTTTGACATTCGTATCTGTGAAGAGAATATATCTCCTTTTACTGCTTTCTTCACAATTGACATGCACTTACAGTGCGGGAATTTTGATGGTTGTTTGACCTAACAGTGAACTGAAATACTCTTTAAAATGTGTTTAACTTTTAAATCACATTTTAGTCACACACACATCTAACGTAAAACATGGATCATCTGCAGCCTTAAGCCTAAATGTAGAGGAAGTGCATCTGAATTTTAATGCCTTTAGTTTGAGGATTCCGTAGTTCCCAGCCCTGCCCTAAAGAATGAAACTCATACAATTGCTTGTTTAATCACCAAAGCAGGCACTAGTTTGAGCTTTTTGATCAGAGAATATCTGAAACAGAAGAAATGTCACTTTTTTTCTCTGGGACTTTTGAGAAACTAGACCAAAATAAGTTACTCAAGGTGCCCACTGAGCAGGGATATTTTTTGTGTGTGTTACTGCCTGGGGAACAAACCAAGTAAGAGCTTCCTAACACTGCAAGAGTGTTGACTTGGGGTGTACTCAGTAGGAATCAGGAGGAACCTTTAACAGCAGTTCAGTTTTCTTACACACCCCTATTTGGCCTCCTCCTTGCCAACTATTACGGCAAATGCGATTTGGGGGGGCTGTGCTTGACAACTTAGGCTTAAGGATCCTCTTAGAGACCTCTCTAGTCGGGTAGAAACCCTTCAATGAAAACGCTGGCAGGTTCTGTGAACCTAAAGAAAAGATTTATTGTCTCTGCTCAAAATGCAAGTTCCTGTTGTGGACAGAGCATTAAAATAACTGAAGATCTATTTTACTGGTAACTCAGAATGCAAAGTATTTTATTTTTAAACTTCTAAATCTGCAAACAAGACAGCCTACGTTAAATAATATAGTTTTCCAAAGCCGAGTGCACTCATTTGGAGCCCAGTTTTTCTGCCTGAAGTACAAAAACAACTTTCTAAAATTCCTAGGCAGGAACACTACTGTTTTGATGATCTGTGATTAGATGAACTGATCAATCTCAGTTGGTAACATCCCTTTTTCTTCCTGTTGGTAAGGGTTTACAAAATTCTAGAACAGATGCATTTTTCTAGTCTTACACCAACAATTTCATTCCAAATGTCTCCTGAGAGGCATACACCATATACAGGAATCCATCTTCGTCCTTCTCACTTTCATATACTTCCGAAATCGGTGTGGATACGCTCACCATGCTGTGCCCGTTCACTAGCAGGAAGAAGGCTTGATTAGCGTTGAGTTGTAAGCGCCTTCTATTGAAAGAAAATGTGAAAAAAAATTAACACATCAGTAAGTAGGGAGCATATGTAAAAATATCACTCACCCTGAATGATTTAAAAGTATAACATTTTCCAAATGCTGCTTCTGGCAAATTAAAGTGTATACCTTACTGATGATGATGACTCTAATATTTCTTCTCACAAAGCACAAAATACTTTGATTATATTCATGATCAATATTAGTGATAATCCATGATAAGTTCTTATTACCTTCTTGAGGCCAGTTTTAAACTAGTATGCTATCTGAAGAGCCATTAGTGTCTAAACTGTGAGAAAAACAGTTCAAAACATTTATAAACTAAGACTTAAGCTGGCACAATTTATTACCATTGTACCAAGTCTACACTCTCTTTTACTAATTTTGCTATACAAAACTTGTAACTTTTCTGGTTAATGGACAACATCCACACTAGCTATTATGAATGGATCAGAAGGGACATGAGATCCAGCAGGTAAAAAATATTAAAAAACAGAAATGAAGCATCCTATGGTCTTATTAAGCTTGCATAATTTTAATCAGAATTAAAGATCTATCTGTAAATGTGATAAACAATGAGAAGTTACTCAAAAAATAAAGAGATGATTAAATACCTAATTATCTTGATGAGTTCACTCATGTTGACATGATCAGGTACAAGAAACTTGGTTTTATCCAGGACAGGAAGCTGCTTCTCACCCTTGTATCGTTCTATTATCACCTAGAAATGAAGCCAGAAAGGTGATTTTAAAATAGCCATCAAAAGAGAAAAATAAAATACTTCCTATATTGTAACTGGCACATGCCAAAATGGGGCTTAAAATAGCATGTTTGTTAGTTTCCTCATAGCTTTCCTGTGAAGAGTGATCATTTATTAGCTTAGATTCTCTCCTATAAAATGATACATTACAGGAGAGACTAAGTAGCTGCCTCTAGGGAGGTGAGCAGGGTGGCTACAGGGTGGAGGAAGAAACTGCTATGTATTCTTTTGTTATTTGGAACTGTGTTGCAGCTGATCAAGGCCTGATAGGTTCATGGTATTCAGGCAAACAGAAGAATATTCACGGAGCCATTGGGCTGTCTGACATGCCTTTATTCACCAGTGGGTGAGCCACACATGCTGCAAGCCACATGTCCCCCTGCATGTCTCTGTGTGGCACAGGTTGTAGCCCTTGCTCCCCAGTGTGGTACTGAGCAGGGAGGCCTTAGCCCCCTTTAAATACTAGAACAAAGCTGCCTTCAAGACAGAAAATTACATAACATAGCATAATTCTGTGTGTGAAAGTCCACTTCATGTTATGGGAACAGTTTACTGGACCCAGTCTCAAGCCTATGAGAACACTACTTATCAGGCCTGTCCAAGGTTATGGGAACACTGCTTCCCTTAGTTACCCAGACACTTACTTGGGTGAGGAAGCCAGTGCCTCCACTTACCCTACAGGAACTATGAAAATATACTACCTAGTCAGAAAAAAGACCCTAAGTTTTAGAAGAACAGAGAGGCTGGGTAGCAGCTTAAAGTGTAAAGATCTGAATCTGTCTATACCAATTATAAAACCACCATTTCCTGTGACACGGAAAGGAACCTTAATAAAATCGTAAGATCTTAATTACGGCAATAGACTCAGTTTTTTTACATACTAGAGACATGTTTCTCTATTTGACATGAAAATAATCCTGAATCAATATTGACAAGTGGAGATCATGATTAGCTAGTTCCAGGGACAAATTTGTTATTTGAGGATTTCTTTCATTTTGGTAAAATATTCTTGCTATTCCTTTAATGAGTATTAAAGTCAAGAATCTTGAACTTTGCAAGAAACAAAAATAGTTTCACATTATGAACTGAAATAAATCCATTAGCTCCTTGCCATACTTCCTTTCTATAGAGAAAAAGAAATAGTTTTTTTCCCAGTTCTAAGCCACATAAAAGCTCTGACCATATACTGGTGACTGCCTTTGAGACTCACTACCATCTCTTTACTGAGTACCACAGACATCCTTCTTCATGTACATCAACTCTGACCTGTAACAACATTGAGAAGTTGCGAGATACCAATAGAAAACCTTTACATGTTTCTTCAGAAAAGGGAAAGTGCTTACCTGTACTTTGTTCCACTCTATGGGACCTACATGAGGTTCTGTGTTAGGGCCAAGTCAAGCTGTCATCACCTCCCTTGCTAAAATGCAAGCTTGAAGAGCTTGTCTAGTACAGCTGTGTGTTCAGAACATAATATCCACAAAGAAGTATCAGTAGATAGACTACCTGCCTGGTAGCAGAAATCAGAGACATTACAGAAATCTTAGATTCTTGGCCCAGAAAGAAGCAGAAGTAGTCAGAGAATGGGAAGAAAGATTCAAGACCTTAGAATCCTTCTTAAAGGAACACACAGCAGCCTGGAACAAATGCTGGATAAGATGACCTTGGGGACACCTCCTGCTCTCAGTTGTAGTCTGGTCTGCTTGGGGAGAAGCTGTTGTAGCTGCTCCTATTCACCATGTGGTGACCTCCATGAAAATATAATCACCTATAAAGGCTTGGTTTAGTTTTCAGTCTTTAAAAATATTTTTTCCTTTAAGAGTTTCCTGCTCTTCTACTTTGGGAGAGCAGATGTGTAACACACAGAATAAGGTACCTGACTAGATCTGGAAAGTGCCTTCTTGATATTTCATTTAGATGGCAGGGCTATGGACAGGAACACAGAAGAAAAAGCCACTACTGGGGAATGGAGACTGGAGGGCAGGGAACTGCCTGTGCCTTGTCTGTCCCTCTGTCCATTGTTTGTCTGTGCACCCACCACATTCTCAACATGAGAGTGGCTACGAGTCTGCTTCTCAAACTTGTTCAGCATGTCACAAGCGTGGAAGGACAAATATGTGATTTCTGCAAAAAAACCCCAAACCAATCCTGAAACTACCAGCAGAAGATATGATTTTTAACGTACACATACATTCACATTTCAAAAGGAGTCTGTGGAACAAGTCCTGGCAGCCTGCTGGGCTGGCCATTTGTTTCCGGGGGAGCACATTTTCTGGTTAAAGGACAACATCCGATATGTGCAACACCTGCTGTAGCAAATGGATATAGTAGGTGCTCAAAAGGAAAGAAAAACCTTAACATTAAGGAAATTCCCCAGAAGGCTCACCTTTAAGCCATATGTTGACCCCAAGGCCAAGGACACACTGTGAAATTCCAACTAGTCCAAGCAAAACAGAACGAGTCTTACTATGGAATACTACAGGTGTGAAACTGCTGAGCAGCCCCGTCTTATTCTCTTCTCTGTGTACCTTTCAGCCCCAACCCCATGGATTTTTCATCTTCTCTCCCCTCACTTCAGTACAAGATGACCAGTCTCAAAGCCAAACACGAACACTTCTAGAATATTTAGCAACGGAGTTTCTTTGTAAGTGGTCTGTAAAAGTTGCAGGAGGTAACAACCACGTACCCAGAATCTTGCAACTCTTTCCAACAACCATATGGTGTGGGATTTTTCTTCCCATTTTACAGATGAGGATATGGCAGGTCCTCTCAGAATTTTACTAACTAGTCCAAGATCACTTAGCAACCTTGACCCTAGGGGGCCTGAAACCAAAAGTTCCTTTTGACAAATTCTCTCTAGAACAATTAGTGCCTTAGCAGAAGCCTATTTAAGGTCCACCACGAAAGGACTCAGGGCAGAGAACATGGTTGGCAAGGCACAGCAATAAGCATCTGAGGCCCCTACACATGACAAGGATGATCATGGATGATCTTTCCTCCATCTCCTACAAAGAAGCCAAATATAAGAAGAGACTTCTCCAGGGCATCAGAAGTCAGGCAGCTTAGGAGTCAGGCAGCTTAGAATATACAGTCACGCTTAAGTCCTGAGAGCTGCTCATTTGCCCACAGCAGTAGTCTTTGCTTGCTTTAGAAGAAAGTGGGTATTTCCTTCCATTGATAAAATACTAACAGTTCTAGCCCCTCTCGTCCTGTCACCCCAAATGCATTTGATTTGTGAAGTCTGTAACATTAAGACAGCAAACTCAGACTTAAGAGGAAACAGAATATGATTACATTAAAAACTAGATTAAGAGAGCTCAGAAGTAGGATGGCTGTAGAAACCCTGTCAGGTAGTTGCATACAGCAGCACTGCATTAAATTTATACTGAAGCAGGGCTCTCTTCTTTTTGTATCATTAACCAGTGAGACATACACAGGTACCTGACACTACCTACCGGGATTTTGGTTGGATGCTGCTCTCGGATAAGTCGGACGTCTTCTACTCTTTGTTCTGCAATGAAGAGACACAGGTGTTATTAGGGGCCCAACTGCAGCTTCTTGTCTGCACGTTTCTTGGTGACTTTCATATCTGAATTCATCTCTCCTTAGCTGTGGCACAGCAAAGCAGTCAGTAGACACATCTTCCCTAGAACTGAGAGAAACCAGGCACTAATACTTCATATCTGGCAAAGGTTAGTATGTAAGGCCGAAGACAATTACATGAAAACTAATATGCAATTATGTGGCTCTATCAGCTGGTATGACATAAGACCAGGGGAAAAAGAATGCCCTATTTAAGTTTTAAACGGTTTTATACAGTGCCCAAAATAAAGGTTTAAAGCACAAAGTCTACTGTTGAATCCTATGCAAATTTTCTGTATTCTGCCCCTTAATATAATCACTTACTAATATTTTAAAATGATTGTACTAAGCTCTCTGAGGAATACAGGGAAAAAAAAAAGCTAAGTCCAGTACCTAATAAGGTATAATTTGAGAGACATGTCATATATAAAGCAATACATGAACATATGATTAAGATGGCATTAATTAAAACCTAAGGCCCTGGCTGGGTAGCTCACTTGGTTAGAGCATGGTCCTGATACCCTAAGATTGGGAGTTTGATCTTGGCCAGGGCACATACAAGGATCAATTAATGGATACATAAATAAGTGGAACAACACATTGATCTTTCTCTCTCCAGAATCAATAATTAAAAAAAAAAATCTAAAAATCACCTTGATTTACCATGGTAGGACTCATTCTCATGGTACTTGCAAATAAATGATCAATGTCATGAACTTCCTGAGAAAGTGCTTATGCTGGTGGCTCCAAAAAAGGCACTATGAATTTATTCTAACATTGTTGCCAATTTGGTTTGGATTAAAAAAAACATTTTAGTAGTCTCATAAAAACCACTGAAATAATTCCCATACTCAAATATAAATATAAGTTCTATTTCTATTTTCCCATCCAACATTTCTAAATCAGCTGCTAAGATAAATTACCAAATATTTGCTATAGAAAAAGAAGACTGCAAGCTCATGGGTTCCTATCACTGCATTCTTCTTCTTTTTCTAATCCTCACCAGAGAACATTTTTCATTGCTTTTTAGAAAGAGAGGAAGGCAGAGGGGAAGAGGGAGGGATGGAAGGGACGGGGAGAGAGGGAAAAAAAAAACAAACTGATTGCCTCTCATAGGCTCCCCAACTGGTGATAGAACCTGCAACCTAGGTACATGCCCTGACCGAGAATCGAATCTGCAACCTTTCAGTGTATGGGACAATACTCTTACCAACTGGGCCCAGTGCATATTTTTATTCAATACCTGAGAATAAACAAATTTAGCTATTGCTAATAATAAACTTAACCTAGTAGTTTTCGCTTGTGATACTGTTATTTATAACAAGAAATGTATGTTTGGTCCTGGCGCAGAGCTCCCAAATCCCTTTGCATTTCCTAAGTGATACCAAAGGTCCTTCCTTATTCATAACAAGTCCCTTTCAACCACATCTGAGTTTATTTTAATGTGGTAACTTTGGGAAATCCTTAAGGTTTGGGGCTGGTTGCCAGGGGGACCAAGAGTGATTAGAGGGTTGAAACTTTCAGCCTCACTCCCTGACCACCTGGGAGGGGAAAGGAGAGGGACAAAAGGCTAAATTACACCAATGGCCAATACTTAACATGGCTGTGCCTATGTAGTAAAGCTTCCATAAACATCCAAAAGGGTGGGTTTGGAAAGCTTTCAGGTGGCACACACCGAACAGGGACAGGGAGTCTCCTGAACCTCATTCTGTGTATCTCTTCATAGGCTTGTTCATGCAAATCCTTGAATACCCCTTGTCATAATTTGGTAACTTAATAAGCAAAAGGTTTTCCTGAGTTCTTGGGCCACTCTGGCAATTTAATCAAAAGCGAGGGGGTTGTGGGAACCTCTGATTTGTAGCCAGTTGGTCAGAAGCACAGGTTAAAACCTGCACTTGCAATTAATGGTTGAAACGTTAGTGGGGGAAGAGCACTCTTGTGGGACTGAGCCCTCAACTTGTTGGATCTGAGGCTAACACTGGGTAAATCGTGTTAAATTGAATTAAATTGTAGGACACCCAGCTGAACTGCTTGATGTGTAAAAAACCCATGTCTGGTGTCAGCAGTGTTTAGGAAGGTACTCAGAGTAGAGAAAACATACAGGAGAAGGAGCGTTTCCTTTACATCATCTTTTGAATCCTCTGTTATAGATTCTTCTTCATTGCTTTAAGACCTGTCCCTATGACTCTTCTAGCCTAGAAAAGGTCCTTGACCATCCAGACTTGGCTATCAGCCCTCTTCACAATAAAACCTCCATTTTGTCAGGGTAGATTCTTTCAGAGGCTCAAAGAAATCAGAATTTAATTAACTAACTCTAGCAAAAGGATGGCAATTCTTTAATATACCCTGAAGAATGTGCCATATTTAAAGGTTTATCCTAATAAATCTGAAAGGTAAGTGAAAACATTTGGGTACAAAAGGAAGAGATTTTTTTTACACAAGGAAACAGGTTTATTTTGGTTAATGAAAAAGGAAAAAAAATAGACTCTAAATGTGAAGCTTCAAACAAACTATAGTATCAAAAGTCTTTTTTGTCTTGATTTATCCCTAAAATATGGCCCTAAAAAGAAGACAAAAATGATTATTTTTATTAAAGACAAGTGATGTCTTTAAGCTGAAAAAAGTAACATAGGAATGTCTTTAGTGTCTTGGCCCAGTGATGTTGAAGCAATTAATTAAATATGGTACATGCTGATACCTTACTCTTTTTGATTAGTTATCTTCAGAGACCACGGGTACATTGGACAGGAGCACGCCAACAACCCAGATCAAAGGCACATAAAAAGAGCAATTCATTTACTCAATTATTTTCTTAATGCTTTAATGATCTGCTTATCATTTGTCTTCCTCACCAAACTGCCCCTGGCAGTCAAGCACCTGGCTCTAGTCATGTCTGTATTCCCTCAAGGCCCAGGCTTATACATAGAAGATGGTTAACAAACACACGCAAAATGAAAATACTGCTCCAAATGCACATTAAGATATGCCTCCCCAGATTCCTTTTTCTCCTATCTCTTGAGAACCCTTACAAGGCTTACAAACAGGTAAAAATAGATAGGAATCTAAGGTATGTTACTTTACCAACACGAAGTTGCTTTGAGATTCCCCAGAGCAATTAAAGTAAAACTTCACGTATGCATTTTCCAGGATTTATGTCACTGAGTGAAAGAGAAGCATAATAAATATTTCCCTAATCTGTCTATAAATCACAAATGTAACATCCAACCCATCAATGAGTGCCACAGCTTGCTAAGTTCATAGAGTGCTACCTAGCTTTTGGCATAAATCTCACTCTCCAGTCAACCTATTAATGCTATTTATTCTAGACCAATACATAAACTTCCCCTGAGACATGCAAGCCCTTTCATTATTAGTGGAGGAGCTTAAGACCTAAGTTTACCATAGAATCTCAGCAGAACATTGTCTAGGAAACAGTTCTGATTTTGAATAACCTGCCAACCCCAAAAGAAAATGGAGTGAAATTATTATAACATTTGAGAAGACCGAATCCAAAATTGTTCGCTCAAATACAACTTTTTAAAAGATTTTATTTATTTATTTTCATAGAGTGAAGGGAGGGAGAAAGAGATGGAGAGAAACATGGATGTGTGAGAGATATGACAATTGGTTGCCTCTCGCACCCCTTCAACCAGGGACGTGACGGACCAGCCAGCTAGGCATGTGCCCTGACTGGGAACTGAACTGGTGACCTTTTGGTTCACAGGCCAGCACTCGATCCACTGAGCCACACCAGCCAGGGCGCTCGAATACAACCTTTTAAGTTCATTATATTTTTCAAACCATCTGCAAGGATACATTATGCATCTTGACTGAGAGTGTGGATCCACTTTATGTACTGGAAATGATGGCTCCCTACAGAGGATGGAAGAATTTAGCTCAGAAGGTCATAAGTGCAAGTCCAGACTCTGCCACTAGGTGGACCGCGATCCTCACCTCTCTGGGCCCCACCCAGTTTCTTCAGCTACTAAAGGGGTTGTTCAACCCTTTCGATTACCGTATATCAAAAGAACTATATTCAATTTTAAATTAACGTAAACTCACTCACTTGGAAAGAAAGAACCGCTTCAGCTAACTGGGGCTGGTCTTAGATTCTACGAAGAGGTTCTCACCAAAGAACTGGTTCCCATCACTTAGTGTGCTACAAATTTCTGAAAACTGTCAATTGCCAGTGCTATTAACGATAATCAGGAAGGCAGAAATCATTAAAAGATATTTGATACTTTTCTGCAAAATTACTACTAAAGTTACCTTAAAATGGCGGGGAGGAATGGCGAGCTAAGGGGAAAGCCCATATACAATAAATGGAGTGGACAAAAGTAGGTTTACAGTTGCTCATATGTGAAAATGCATTGGGTTATGATTATTACAGTAGTTTTATTAACTCAAAAGGATGTCCCAATGGCACAGTAAAATACACTAATGGGGGAAAAAATGGGACATCCCTGCTTGTTTACTCCCAGAGCCATAGATTCCACGTGAAATCCTTCTAAGTCATCAGAAAGTACTTCTTTAGAATAACGTAAAAGTACGTTCAGCAAAGGAAAGGATCGTTGTAGTCATTGCAGTCATGAGAAATGGACATCTTTCCCACACAAACGTGCCCAGTTAACTCTCAAATGCAGGGCTAGCAAGGACGGAAGCCGATACGGCCAATCTGCTTCAAATGCTGCTCTCGGGGTTGCACAAAAGCTAAACAATATGAAGAGTTCACCGGGGTCACTGAGGAGAAAATTCCTAACAAAAAAGGCACATCCAAGTCTTGTTGACCAACAAACTGCCTCGAGAGGTGGTTTGAGGACATGCTGGGCAGGCCGACGCGAAGAAATCAAATACTTATCAATAATGAGATCTGGAAAACCACATCCAAGCTCAGACGAATGCGCACCTAGAGGCCCGGAATATGCACGAAGGTGCCATTGCTTGAGATGGCGCACAAGATTCCCACGGGAAACTCCCCGAGCGGCGGGAGCGGCGGCAGGGACCGGGCCCCCTGCTCCACTGTGCTCCCCAAGCCGCTGTAAACAAGTCCTACGCAGACATCCACGGAGGCCGCTCGTTACTGCAGAGTTTTCTTGCTTAAAAGGAGCACTGATGCCTTCTTTCTTGTCATTTTTGTGGAGGAGTCAATATCGTGATGCTACTTTCACAGTCAACCAGGTGCCGGTAAACCTACGTGGGGTTTGCCGTCTAAAGCGGTGGAGACCTGATCGAGGCACCCGCGGTGTAAGAGCAAGAATGTTCTCTCCGGCCGGAGAAAAGGCGACCCCCGCCCGCCCCAGCTCTCCGTCCCGGCACGCCCGCTGTGCACGGGCCGGCGGCGGGATGCAGGGACGGCTGGTTCGGGGCTCACCCGGGTTCACTCCTCCTCTGGACCTCGGCACTGACTTGCTTACTGCCCACAGGCGATCAGGACAGCGCACCTGGAGGTGACTCGCTTGCATCCCGGAGCCACCAGCCATTCAGAGGGCCTGGCACTGCCGGAGTCCAGGACAGCCTCCCCACGAGGCCGACATTTCTCATAAGGGCTTGCGCCTTCGGGACCCACAGTCACCCCCGCCCCTAGCCTGGAGCGCGGACGAGGGGCGCTGGGCGACTCCACACCTCCGCGCAGGCGCGCGCCCGCGGGCCCGG
>PVKM010001081.1:0-85583 GCA_004027735.1 Carollia perspicillata
GACCACCTGTTAACTAGTTGACTTTTTGTCTCGGACTCAGTTAATTTCTTACTATCTCTTTGTCGCGGCCCCAGGCAATTTTCGCCCTCTGCTTCTGCCTTGGCTTCCACATTCCTGCTTGTATCACGAGACCTCTCCCCTCCTCACTTTGTTGCAATGTATTTAACCGCCCACCTGACCCCTCCTCAGTGCCCAGAATTTGGAAGCTGTCTCCTCTGGGCCCACGCGTGTAATAAAGGCTTACTCCGTCACCCCAGATAGTGTGAGAGTTCGTTTTTCTGTAACAGAAGAAAGTCATTATGACTCAGGGGGTTGCTGACAATGTACTAGTTAATGGCTAGGCGCTGGTTACTTTCTTCTACCATCCATTAATAGTTATTTAACTGTGAATATATATGTATGCCTTACTCTGGATACAAACTTGAAAACTGAAAAAGATACACTTTCCATTTGTTTGCTACTATTGACTAGAAATGCATTTAATATTTACATATTGATTTTTCATCAAGCTACTTTTGAAAAAAATTTCTTATGTGTAATTAAATAATCTGTAGGTGGTGAATTTTTAAAACATAATGGTATTAGCTGAAAAAAAAAGACTATCTTGTTTCTCCCTCTCCAATCATTTATTATTCTGGCTTTTAACTTTGGTATAATGTTAAGTAGAAGTAATATTACATTCCTGAAATTAAAGGGAACATTCTTTATGTTTTTCCATTAACTGTGATTTTTAATATAGGATCTGTGGCATTATCTTTTATCAAACTAAGGACATTCCCTTCTATTACTTCTTTTGAGATTATTTTTTAAATTAAAAATTGATATTAAATTTTATCAAACATGTTTTCCCCACCTATTTAGCTCTTAATCTAATGTTTTTAATTCTTCAAGTTCAATATGGATTTTTTACATTTGTTTTTTTCCTTTTTATATTTCCATATTTTACTCATATTTAACCGCTTCTTTCCTTTTTAAATCTATCATCTTTTTCTAATAATTCACATATATGGACTTCCTGCAGGTCTAATTTTAATTGTCTGAGGCTTTAGCTGGCTTTTATATATAATGCTTTATTTCATTTTGTGTTTTGTATTTTTTTTTACTTTGAGTTTGTAATTCTGGAAACTATCTCTGGGACTCCTTTGCAGCCTAGGTTGTGGATGAGTATCTCCAGAAAGTGTTTTCATTGTCTTCTGCAGGCTATCGGGAGATTTTACCAGCTCTGGACACTTTCAACTAAATTCTTGGCTAGAAATTTTTCAGACTACTCATGTAGTGGGAATTCAGGTGGTAAATATAGGAGAGTATTCTGTGTGGTGTGGGCCCAGCCCCCAGTGGCAAACATTTGCTGCAAAGTAACTTCCTAAAATCCATGCTAAACCTTCCAAGGATGACTGTAACCGGTTCAACCACTTTTGCTCTTTTCATTTGCAAATATCCCTCTTCTGTGATGTGATTAGCAGCATTGGCTCCTTTGTTTTCTGTAAAAGGTAATGCCTAAAGCCACCTGTGCATAGTAAATGAGGACCATCACATAATGTGCCCAGAAGCCCAATAAAGGCCGGTCACAGCAAGGCCTGCAGCTTTTGCTCCCCTTGAGAGAAAAGCCACGCTGTTCCTTTTCCTCCACGGGTCTCGGTAGTCCATGTGAATGTCTCATTTCATCCATAATGATGCAGACACTGCAGGCCAGTGTCCACATCAGGTAAATGCACATAGGGCTATATTTTGGCTACAAATTTCCAGGAAGGACTTAATTTTCTTCCCCTGAACTCAATGCCAAAGGTGAATTGGACATTTTTCCTTGCATTATTCTGGAAGAAGGGAGGGAGGAAGACTTGCAGGTAGTATAGTTTTATTTTGAAGGTATAAGTCTTGGGACCCCGGCTCTATTGGGGTACTTCCTATTAGACATCCCAACTTGGCTGACTCTTGAGCTTTGCTATTCTTCTCTAGGTCTTGATAGGACCCGAAAACCAAAGTCCAAGCTCTCCTTTTATTCAATTGTTATTAAGTTGAAAGCTATCCCTCAACTTATTTTTCCTCTGTGTTTCAGTTTACATTTATTTTATTGGCCTCTGAGTGTTTCTTTACCAATTTTTCAACTCTTGGATGCCGTTAAGATATTTTTAAGTATTTTCTCCAACATTTTTCTTTTTTCTTTTTCCATTGACAGGGTTGTTTAGGTTACTTAGTCTACTAGAATGCCAAAAGCAATAACTTAAACTTTATAAATTCTGACCTACCTTTCAATTTTGTGGTTGATGCCGTGTTCACTATATTAAAGATTTGTGGTTGGTAAGGGCTATATTTCTAAAAAGAAATAACTTGTGAGAGCAAGCAATATAATTGTCCACTCATGAGAGGTTTTTGGGCCACATGTTCCCATAGCTTATGCATCAGTGTCCTTGCCTTAGGCTGTTCCATTTAACACATAGGGACTCTTAGCTAAATAGTAAATTCAGTTTTACTTAAACCCCATTCTCTAACCATTTCCTAGAATGCAATAACAATGCCTTGATAATTGTTGAAACTTATTTCTATTAATAGAAGGTAGCCTTCTAAAATAATGTCATAATTCATATGGTTTAAAATCAAACTTTTAACAATATAAACCTCTTAGAAATTAAATACTTCTTTTTCTGTTAAATAAATATTTTCTTGACAAGAGTATGTCTTCTTAATTATATATGTGTATTTTTAAATTATATTCTTGGGTATCTGTAATTATTCTTGTAAAGATAATAGTAGCAACCTCAGAGAGTTGTGAGAATTTCATGATTTTGTGTATATGAAAGGTTTTTGCACATCATAAAGCAATACAAGGTTACCAAATCTATTTTCTGAAATTAAATGTTACTTCATCTGAATTCCTGTAGCACTTTAAAAAGCATATGTGGATATAAGTTTACTTCTTTCCTAAATTATGATATTAATGATGGAAGAGCCTCTGGTTTAATGAAAGAAAACCTCTAGAATTTGGCACCGTGCCTGGCATAAAATAAACATTCAATCACAAAAGTGTTTAATTGATAATAAATAATAAATACTTTTAATGAGAAGGTTTTTATACCTCTTATGTTATTAAACTTTCATTTTAAGGGGTATTTACTTAGATTAGTGAATTTTCATGCTTCTTCTTCCAAATGGAAATAAGGAGGCTTTGTGGGGACAAGGGGAATGTAAAGATAATTCTGCCCTGTGTGAAATGGTGAGTTTCAGTGAATAAATGTGAAATCCTTCTTTCTTTCTGCCGCATAGAATTCCATTGTGTATATGTACCATAGTTTTTTGATCCATTCATTTACTCATGGGCACCTAGGTTGCTTCCAACTCTTGGCTCTTGTAAAGACAAATACCATATGATCTCACCTTTAACAGGAACCTAAGCAACAAAACAAACAAGCAAGCAAAATATAACCAAAGACATTGAAATAGAAAATGGGATGACAGTAACCAGAGGGGAGAGGGGAGGGAATTTCAGGAGGGAAAAGGGAAGGGATTATAGGAACAAGTATAAAGGACACATGGACAAAAACTAAGGGGGGTGGAAAGGGGAGGGAGGTGGGGAGCACTGGAGGGTGGACTGGGATGGGAGTAAAAGACAGAAAACTGTACTTGAATAATAATAAAAAAAATAAAATAAATGTGAAATCCTATGAGGTCTGATATTAAATGAAAGATAGACTCTTCTGTACTGTCGTGCTAACGCAGTCACCTTTTAGCCTAGAAAATGCATACTGAAAGACATGTAGGCAAATGCATAATAAAACACATTTGCAAATATGCGAAATTTGCAAACATGTAAATTTTCTTTAGCAATACTTATTCACTTTTAAAAACAGAAATATACAAGGTTCTACTTCTTTAAATAATCTTATTTGAATTGCTTTTCAAAGGGGTAACCCCTTTATCCCCTTCTTCTCTTACTATCAAACATTATTTGCGTTGGGTATGATCAATTTGGGAGGATTTGTTTTTTAAATTTTCAGGGTCACAACTGGTGAGTCCAATAAAACAATCCATAAAATTGTATTAATATATTTATGGAAGAGGAATAATAGCCAGGTTCACTTTATTATGTTATTCTGAATTACTTAAAAATAATGAAACACACAGTATCCTGTGATTGTTGTTTCGGCATAAAAGCAAATTTATTATTAGACATTTCAAGCTTGATTTCAATGAGGGAAGTGCCTAAAACCTCAGAGTTAGCAGAGATTGTGTGGTCAGCTGATTGTAAACATCTTCAGTTTGTAACTTTCCTTCAGGGTTTTGAACATGTGGAAGATGTTTAGGTGAGTGCCAATTATAAATACAGGTAGTTTTGACTTTGTTTATATATCTTTACTTCCTTTAAACATTGACTAACTAGAATAGTACTGTGAACAATACTGGTGCTTTGTAAATGGTTAATACATGTTAAATGATTGAGAATTGGCTATATTTCAAAATTAATATTTTACTTGTGGATATGAAAGAGGAGACTCATTTAATCTTCCCATTACAAATACGTCTTCACTTATAAGGCATATCCTTTTAAGATTTAGTGTGAAGTCACGTATGTTGTCAAATGCCCTTCCATTCACATTTTGTTAACTAGAAACATTGCTTTGTAAGATTATCTCCGTTTTCTGTAGTTGTACATTAAAAGCAAAAAAGAAAACCAAATGTTAAATAATAAGGACACACTCTAAATATTCCTTCAGAGATAGCATTTTGTTGTCAACTTAGATTGTGAAGTAAGTAGATGGAAATCAAAATGCACTCACTCACAAGAGGTAGTCTTTTGAGACTCCTATTGATGTCTGTATTACTCATAAGGAGTGCACAGGTTATCTGTGTGAACTATTGTGTGGCTGTAGATCCAGGGATTTTATTCTTTTGCTACAAACTCCCTTTAAGCAGTGAATCAAGAGAGTATAAACTGAAAAACCTACAGATAAGGGATTTTGAGTGCTTATAAATAATTCATCCATCCCTCTGGCATTTAAATGACTATAAAAAGTTACTGATCTATAGGCATGTAATGCGTTTTCTTTTCACGTCAGTTTCTTGGTTTCTACTTGGTTTCCTTTCCCTACTTTTATGTTTGAAATGTAAGAATGTACGAAATTATTATTTTAATATACTTTCTGTTTTCATAATCCATGCGTGGTAACAAATCATTTAGAATTTTATGAAGTTATAGAGATAAATCACATAAGAAAAGGAATCACTATAGCACAATTGGATTGGAATCTGCATATTTTGTGCATGTTTTACAGAATATCCAGAGTTTACACATTAGCAAAGTTCAATTTAAACATGTTTTGATCAGAAATTTTTAGTTGAATTTTTCTCTTCTCTGTTGTCCCTTGTAATTTGGCTTCCCCTAAATGTAGACATGATTTGAAAGAAATTGATATCACAAATTTAGGAGAAAGACAGACTAGGAATGGCAAATGTATAGTATAAATCCAACTATCCACCTCCTCGTACCAATAACACTTATAATTGTTTTTTTAAATTTTATTTATTTATTTTTAGACATAGGGGAAGGGTAGGAGAAAGAGAGGGAGAGAAACATCAATGTGTGGTTGCTTCTTGTGCACCCCCACTGGGGACCTGGCCCACAACCCAGGCATGTGCCCTGACTGGGAACTGATCCAGTGGCCTTTCAGTTTGCAGGCCAGTGCTCAATCCACTGAGCCACACCAGCCCGTGTGCATTGTTTAAACAAAGCACTTTTCATGTCCTCCTCATCACAATGTGGCACCTTCAAGTAGCGCTGTAGAGAGGCACTAGCTGTCCTATAGAGGTAGAAAAATTCTAACATCATTTGCCATCACTGTTTGAAAAAAGTACTAAGAAAAAAGATTCAATTCAATTTATTCTACACTTTACTGATATGGTTGTATTAAGTAAGAGATGGATATTCACCATGAGGACTGAGGCAATGTATGGACTGATTGATGATTGATTAATTAATTCTTTATTTGAGTCTGGAATATACATCAAGCATTGAACTATAGCATGAATATACAAAGATAAATTAAGATAAAATCCTGGCCCTCAGTCTGTTAGATAGTCATACAAATACACCATTTTAGTAACAAGTACTACATCATAAAATTAATGTGGAAAATAGTACAGACACAAAGAGAATGAGATAAGAACTGTATGCCATTGCCTATAGCACCTAAAGAAGACTTTCACTGAGGAAGTAATCACATATTATTAAGTTTAGAAAGATGAGTAGGAAAGTGGGTTGGGGAGATGGGCAAGAACAATGCCATTCCAGGAAGAAATAATGACAAGGCAAAAGGAAGATTATGATGAGGTATATCTTGATGAGAAAAAGATGAGTCATTTTGTGAGAATGGGTGGCAGCAAATGAGAAAAATTAAATAATTCCAGGCTATAAAGGGCCTTGTACATCATATTAAGGAGTTTGAGTTTCTGGCATGGATGTGAAAAAGGAAACCTTTATGCACTGTTGGTGGGATTGGAAATGGGTGCAGCCACTATGTAAGGCAGCATGGAGGTTCCTCAAAAAATTAAAAACGTAACTGCAATATGTATGATCTAGGAATTCCAACTCTGGAAATATATCCAAAAGATATATATGTATATTTAACATGAAAAGATAAATGTACTCCCATGTTCATAGCAACATTACTTACAATAGCCAAGACATGGAAACAAATAAATGGGTAAAAAAGTGGTGATATGTACACACAATGGAATATTATTCACCCATAAAAAATCAGGAAATCCTATCATTTGTGACAATGCTGATGGATCTTGAAGGCATTATAGTAAGCAAAATAAGTCAGACAGACAAGGGCAGATACTGTATGACCTCACTTATCTGTGGAATCTAAAAACAAACAAACATAAAACCAATTTAAAAAAAGATCAGATTTGTAGTTACCAGAGGTGGGTGTTGCCGGGAGGGGAATGTGGATAAGGGTTGTCAAAAGGTACAAACTTCCAGTTATAAATAAGCACTAGGGGTGTAATATACAACATGATGACTGTATTTTACACTGCTGCACGTGGGAAGAAACCTTTTACCTGATATTAAGAGTTTCTGTATACTCTAAAAACCAAGACAGTGCTGCATTGGCAGGGATTGACACATCAAAAACTGAAAAAGAATACAGAACCCAGAAAATATCCCCTAACAGGTATGACCAATCGACTTTTGACAAAAGTGCAATAGGAATTTAATTGGAGGAAGGATGGCCTTTCCAACAAATGATGTGGTGCAACTGGACACCCATAGGCCAAAATAATAATAATAATAATAATAATAACAACAACAAAAACAATAAGAGCCCTGATCTAAATATCATACCTTAATAAAAAATAACTCGAATTGATCAAAAACATGAATGTAAAATATAAAACTTAAACTTTTAGAAAAAAACAAAGGCAAAAATCTTCTGGATATTGGCTAGGTAGCAAGTTCTCAGACTTGACACCAAATGCATTATCAATAAAAGTAAAACTGAAAAATTAAGTCTCATCAAAATTAAAAACATGTTTTGTGAAAGACCCTGTTAAGATGGTGAAAACATAGCTATATATGGGAAGACAATATTTGCTAGCCATATTCTAGAACTAGTATCTGGAATATGTGAAAAATTCTTAAAACTTATTGGTTAAAAAAGTCAATCAGGAATGGAGAAGAAGACATAAGGAGACATTTCATCAAAGAGAAAGAGTCTATACAGATGGTTAAAAAACAAAAAACTGTTCGGCATCATGGCCTTTAAGGAAACACAGTTTAAAGCCACGATAGTCCACTATGCAACTATCAGAATGGCTACAATTTTAAAAAAAGTGACACCAACAAACATTGACAAGTATGCTGAGAAAATGGATTACTTATACATTACTCATTGAAATATAAAATGATACAGCCCCTCAGAAAAACAGTTCAGTAATTTCTTATAAAATTAAATATACAACAATCATGAGACTCAGCAACTGTACCCTGCGGCATTTATCCCAGAGAAATAAATACTTATATCAACACACAAAAAATTGTATACAAATGTTTATAGAAGCTTTTCTCATAATAACCAAAAAATTGAAACGACCCAGAAATCTTTCAATGAGCGAATGTTTAAACAAAGTATGGGAAGATTATACCATAAACTTACCACTCAGCAATTATTAGGAACAAACTATTCATTTAGTTTGGATAGATCTCCATGGAATTACTGGAAAAAGTCAGTCCCTAAATTACATACTATAATTGGTCATTTAAATAACTAGTTCTCCAAATGAATTATTGAAAAGAGAACAGACTAACTGTTGCCAGGGACTAGAGATGGGTGGGCTAGGGGCATGGGTTATGCATGGGAGCAAAAGGACAACATGAGGGACTCCTGTGATGGAAATGTTCTATATTTTGATGGTATCAATGGCGGTATCCTGAATGTGATTTCGTACTATAGATTTGCAAGATGTCACCATTAAGTGAAACTGGGTCAAGAGTATAAGAAATATCTCTGTATTATTTCTTACAATTACGTGTGAATCTACAATTATCTCAAAATAAAAAGCTTAATTTTAAAAAGCCAAAGAATTAGCTTGATGAAATTCTTGTCTTGCAAAGATCATTAGAAAACTCTAAAAAAAGGCTTAGATGATATCTTTCTACTGGGATGATTTAATTTTCTGTTAAGAAGGTAGATATAGGTATATTCCCATGACATAACAGAGCTGAGATTATTTGAGTCTGGATTTCACACTTTGGGAGAAATGATCTTCTGCATATGTGTATGTGTATGTGTATGTGTATGTGTATGTGTATGTGTATGTGTATGTGTATGTGTATGTGTATATGTATATGTATATGTATATGTACAAGAAACTTATCAGTTGTACTTAAGAGCTTAAAATAATTGTAGAAAACTGTTACTTAAAACTGACAATTAGACAATAAAAATTAGGTGGATTATTTTTTAACAGAACATAAATTATCAAGATTGTTTAAGCCAATTGTCATAAAAGGCATTGAAAATTTATTAGAAATATATTATTTCAAAGACCACTGGGCATTGTATAAGTTAACAACTCACCTTGAAAAATAGATCATTCAGATATCATTAAAAATTGCATAATAAAGAATGATTGGCAATATCCCAGTTTTTGAAGCAAGGGTAGTTGTTATACAAAAATGTAATAAAATAATATCAATAAAAATCATAATAGACTAATTTAATTTATATGTTTGGATGCAAACATTATATTTAAAATTTTCGAAGACAATGGAAAACATTTAACTATTTTTCTGGAAAATAACTTAAAATTAAAACTTGATATCTAGGAAAAATATAATTTAAACATAAAAAATTTAAAATGTTTTTCAACATGAGAGAGGGCATCACGTTTACCATTGATAATTTCTCATAAAAAGTTAATAATATATTGCTACAATGACCAATAATAAAATTAATGTAATTTATCATTTAAAGAAAGTGTGTGGTGAATCATTATATGGCTCTTTAAAAGGTGAATGTAAACAGCCACTTTTTATTTTTATTTTTAATTCATTGATTTGAGAGACAGAGAAGAAGGGAGAGAGAGAGAAGTGTAGATTTGTTGTCCTACTTATTTATTGTTAGAAAAATAATAATCATTGGTTGATTTTTTTATGCGCCCTGACTGAGGATCAAACCCTCAACTTTGGCCTATGGGGACGATGTTCTAACCAACTGAACTACCTACCCAGTTAGGGCAATAGTCACCTTTTAATACATAGATAATTACATCTAATAACTATTTTGTCACTTTGGGTTTTCTAACAATGAAGAAGCTACCTGTTTCTTAATTTTGATAAAAGTTTATGATCTTAAGTTGGCAACCAGAAGTTTGTGGTCTTGGGGTCATTCCAGTTAGTCTGTCTCATGGGCACCGATTCAGCACTTGAAATCACTGTGGTATTTAAGGTGATAATGATTTGACCTTTAATATCAGGTATTTTCCATGAGGCATATCCATTTATGCAATTCATTTTGTACTTCTCAGTTGATGAAAGCCAGATCTATTTGAAAGCTTGTAGCCTCCAAATCCATCCTATTGATCAGATGTAAATGTGCAATGGATGAAATTGTTAAAGAATACTATTTTATAACTTAAAGTTGGCTGATGTGGTAGGTTCAATAATGACTCCAAAAGATATCCAGTCAATTTCTGGAAACTGTAAATATAGAAAACGAGTCTTTGCCTATGTGATTAAGTTAAGAGTGTTGAGATAGGGATATCCCAGTTTATCCAGATAGAACTTAAATGCAATCAAGGGTATCCTTATAAGGTAAGACAGACTGAGATTTGACACAGAAGGGAAGATAGCATTGTGACTATGGAAGCAGAAACTGGAGTGTGATATAGCTGCAAGCCTAGAAATGCCCAAGAAATTCCAGCAGCCATGAGAAGCAGAATAGGCAAGTAATAGATTTTCCCCTAGGGTCTTCAGGGAAAGTGTGACCCTATCAACATCTTGATTTCTTCCTACAGGTGGTGATTTCAGGCTTAAGACCCCAGAATTGTGAAAGGATAAATTTCTATATTTTAAGCCACTAAGTTGGCACTAATTTATTACCACAGCCACAGAAAATTAATACAATTGATGTTATAAATTTTCAGACATGCATACAAAAGCTCAGCAGGTATTCTACAAAATTAATGACAAATCTTGAAAATAAAAATACAATAAAAGCATGTTTTATATAGGTTGCATTCTTGGAAATAGCAATACACTTTTAAGATTTATTATTATTTCCAAAAAACTATATTTACATGATGATATGATATACATAGTGATATGATTACTACAGTTGAGCTAATTAACATATCTCCTCAAGTAGTTTACCTTAAAAAAATAGTTTATTTATTTCTGGAGAGAGAGGAAGGGAAGGAGAAAGAGAGAGAAACACCAATGTGTGGTTGCCTCTCACATGGCCCCCACCGGGGACCTGGCCCACAACCCAGGCCATGTGCCCTGATTGGGAATCGGACCGGAGACCCTTTAGTCCGCAGCCCGTGCTCAATCCACTGAGCTACACCAGCCAGGGTAGTTTCCTTTTTTTTTTTTTTCAATGATGAGAGCACCTGAAATCTACTCTCAGCAAAACTCCGGTGTTCAATAAGTATTAACTACAGTCATCACGCTGTACATTAGCTCTCTGGACTTATTTATCTTATATAACTACAACTTTGTACCCTTTGACCAACATTTCCCCATTCCTCCTGCCTTCCCACCCCTAGTAGCTATCATTTTACTATCTGCTTCTATATACTCAACTGTCTTCAGCTTCCACACAAAGGTGAAATCATGCAGGTTGTTTTCTTTGTCTTGGGTTTATTTCATGCAACTCAAGTTCTTCCAGTTCCATTTCCATTGTTAAAACTGGTGGGACAGCATTCTGTTTTAAGGTTGAATAACAGCCCATTACATATATCACTATATCAATCGCAATTCCTTTTAGAGTACTCATCTGTTTGTGTATGCACAGGTTGTTTACACATCTTTGCTTGCCTAATGTGAGTACTGCTGCAATCGTGAGTTGGGGAAACTGAAGACCATTACTCGTGATTGTTCCAACCTTGGGTCTGAGGGAGAAAGGATGATAGTGAGCTAGTATCAATACTTGAATGAAAGTGGTAGTAGGGTCTTCTATTGTTTGGAAAATATCACAGTTAGGAAGGAGAAGACATAAATGGATAAAGATGATAGATGGATCACAGGGCAAATGGCAAATCCCATGTTTATCTTGTATGAGAGATTTTATGTATTTTGTGCAAAGGCCCAATCTGTTTCCCTGGTAACAGGCTTAGGTAGCAAGGTAGGTAAGAATACTGGAAATCAGAAAGAAGCAATCTTATCTTTCAAAATATAAAGTAATGAGCACCCTATGCATATTAAAGTAATCAACACTACTATAGCTTGTTGTCAGTTTTGTGGTCCATGTCAGGAGAAATCTTTCCAATTCCTCTGTCTTCATAGTATATAGCATGCATATATATATATATATATATATATAATGCTGTCATTACTGCTTCTTCTCTTTATCATCACAATATTCTTTCATTATATATCCACTTTGAAATAACAGAATTTTCATGTAGATTTTATAGAATATATTTAAAAGTAGAAATTACCAGATACTATTATTTTTGGCTTTACAGAGTGAAAGACTTCTGCCAACTCATCTCTATTATTATGCTAATCTCCCCTTTTCTAGATTTGAAGTATGGATTCAATAAAAAATGATGACAAACATCTTATGATTTAGTACTCTAAACTTTATAATTGTTAATATTCCAATCTTGATTGGATCATTTAGTGAGAACCACAGGCTCTAATTTACCAACTGTTTCACATGTCAAAATCTTGACCAACCTTAAGTGCTTTTGAGCCAATGATTTTTTCAATCATTGTAACAGGCAGCACAAATACCATATTAAATTTTCAGGTATATGAAAATAGATATTGCCTTAGAAATCTGAGAGAACAGTAATACCTTAGTTTCTATTGCTGCCTAACAAATGATCCCCAAATCACAATCACTTAAAATGACATTTATTATCTCTTATTTCTGTGGGTCAGGCATCCAGGTCCTCTAACTCAGACTCTCACAGGGCTGCAACCACAGTATCTTCTGGCACCTTAGTCATTTCAGGGTACAACTGAGTCATTAATTATCATCTTCCAAGCTTACTCAGTATTGCTGGCAGGATTCATTGTCTTTCTAGCTGTCAAGCTGAGGGTCTCAATTCCTCATATCTGAACAGAGGGCACCCTCAGTTCATTGTCACATAGAACTTTTCACAAGACAGCTCATAACATGGCATCTTGCTTAATCAAAATGAGCAAGTAAGAGTAAGAGAATTCCAGCCAGTCAGAAGTCATAGTCTTGTAACCTAATCTCAGAAATGACATGCCATCACTTTCACTGTACTATTAGAAAGTGAATCACTAGGTTCAGCTAACACTTAAGGGGACGGGATTGTACAAGGGTACAGACACTAGGAGATAGGAGAAGGCATTAAGCACCATTTTAGCAGACAGTCTACCACAGATACCACTTGTTATTTTTCAGGGGAATAACAATCTAGGTAGGTCCATTTATTGAAATTTGACAAGGGATTGTGAGAAATTACTATGAACAACTCTATGCCAAGAAATTGGACCACTTGGGCAAAATGGATAAATTCCTAGGAACATACAATCTTCCAAAACTGAATCAAGAAGAAGCAGAAAGCCCGACTAAACTGATAACAGCTACCAAAACTGAACCAGTAATTTCAAAAAAACTCCCAGCACACAAAAGCCCTGGACTGCATGGCTTCACAGGTGAATTTTACAAAACATTCAAAGAAGAACTAACTCCTACCCTTCTCAAACTATTCCAAAGAATTAAAGAAGAAGGAAGACTCTCAACCTCTTTTAATGAGGCCAGTATTGTCCTAATTCCAAAACCAGGTAAAGACACAATAAAGAAAGAAAATTACAGGCCAATATACCTGATGAACATAGATGCTAAAATCCTCAACAAAATATTGGCAATCCAGATCCAGCAATGCATTACAAAGGTCAAACACCATGATCAAGTGGGATATATCCCGAGGATGCAAGGATGGTACAATAGTTGAAATCAATAAATGAAATACACCATATAAAAAATGAAGGACGAAAATCACATGATCATATCAATAGATGCGGAAAAAGCATTTGATAAAATCCAGCACCCATTTATGATAAAAACACTCAGCAAAGTGGGAATAGAGGGAGCATTCCTCAACATTATAAAGGCCATATATGAAAGACCTACAACCATCATCATACTCAATGGGCAAAAACCAAAAGATTTCCCACTAAGATCAGGAACAGGACAAGGGTGTCCACTTTCACCACCTTTGTTCAACATACAACTGGAATTTCTAGGCACAGCAATCAGACAAGGAAAAGAAATAAAGACATCCAAATTGGAAAGGAGCAAGTAAAACTGTCATTATTTGCAGATGACCTGGTAGTGTGCATAGAAAGCCCTATAGGCTCCACCAGAAAACTACTCAACCTAATAAGTGAATTTGGCAAAGCACCAGAATACAGAGTCAATATTCAGAAATTGATGGCATTTCTGTACAACAACAATGAACTATGAGAAAAAGAAACTAAGAAAAAATCTTATTTACTATAGCAGCAAGAAAAATAAAGTACCTGGGAATAAATTTAACCAAGGAGACCTGTACTCAGAAAACTGTAGAACACTGAAGAAAGAAATTGAAGAAGATATACATTCAATGCAATTGCTATTAAAATACCAATGGCATATTTCACAGATCTAGAACAAATATTTCAAAAATTTATATGGAACCAAAAGATCCTGAATAACCTCAGCAAATCTTGAGAAAGAACAAAGTTGGAGGGATCAAATACCTGATACCAAACTGTATGGCAAGGCCACTGTAAATCAAAACAGTCTGGTACTGGCATAAGAACAGACATATAGACCAATGGAACAGAAGAGAGAGCGCAGAAATAAATCTATGTCTTTATGGTCAATTAATATTTGACAAAGGGGTCATGAGCATACAATGGAGTAAAAATAGTCTCTTCAATAAATGGTATTGGGAGAACTGGACTGGTACATGCCAAAAAATGAAATTCAACCACCAATTTATACCATACGCCCAAACAAATTCAAAATAGATAAAAGACTTAAATGTAAGTCATGATACCATAAAAGTCCTAGCAGATAATACAGTGTTTAATACAGTATCACTAACTATAGTCATCATGCTGTACATTAGCTGTCTGGAGTTATTTATCTTATATAACTACAACTTGGTAGTTTTTGATCAACATTTTCCCATTCTGCTATCCTCCCCATCCCTAGTAGTAAGATTTCAGATATTGCACATAGCAGTATGTTTGCCACTATATCTCCTAGGGCAAGGTAAAAATAAAAGAAAAAATAAACAAGTAGGAGTACATTAAGTTACAAAGCTTCTGCATGGTTAAAGACACCATCATCAAAATGAAAAAAGAACCAACTGTATGGGAGAACACATTTGCCAATGATACATGGGATAAGGGCTTAATCTCCAAACATAAAGAACTCATATAACTCCACACCAGGAAGACAAGCAATCCAATTAAAAAATGGACAAAGAACCTGAACAGACACTTCTCCAAGGAGGACATACAGAAGGCCCAGAGACATATGGAAAGATGCTCAACATCAGTAGCCAAGAGATGCAAATTAAAACCACAACTGAGATGATCACCTCACACCTGTCAGAATGGCTATCATTAATAAATCAACAAACAGCAAGTGCTAGTGAGGATGTGGAGAAAGGGGTTCCTTTTGTACTGTTGGTGGGAATGCAGACTGGTACAGCCACTGTGGAAAACAGTATGGGATTTCCTCAAAAAACTAAAAATGGAACTGCCTTTTGACCCAGCAATTCCACTGCTGAGAATATAAACTAAGAATCCAGAAACAGCAATTCAAAAGAACTTGTGCACCCCTATTTCATAGCAATTCTGTTTACAATAGCCACATGCTGGAAACAGCCTAAGTGCCCATCAGTAGATGAATGGATCAAAAAACAGTGGTACATTTACATGATGGAATACTACACAGCAGAAAGAAAGGAGCTCCTACCCTTCATGACAGAATGGAAGGAACTGGAGAACATTATGCTAAGTGAAATAAGTCAGTCATTGAAAGACAAATACCATCTGATCTCGCCTATAAGAGGAACCTAATTAACAAAACAAAGAAGCAACCAAAATATAACCAGAGACATGGAAACATGGAACAGACTGACAGTTGCCAGAGGAAAGGGGGATAATGGGAGGAAGAAGGGGAAGGATCAAAGCACATGTACAAATGACGCATGGACATGGACAATAGGGTGGGGATTGACTGGCAATGGGGGCTGGGCAGGGCAGGGGAGAGTAAGGGGGAAAATTGGGACAACTGTAATAGAATAACAGCAATAAATAAGAAATTTGATTTGAAATTTTTTTTCAAATGATTCAGTTGCAATGTAGTTGTTTGTGGATATAATGTTGACTTTACTCTGACTTAAAAGAGATGCTTTTATGTTATTTCAGTACATACCATAAAAAAGGAGTTGATATATCTTTTTAACAAAAAAATACTTTTCTACTTCCCTTCCAACAAATGCTTCTTTAAACTTATTCTATTATAGATTCTACTGGTGAATCATATTATACAAAACTTGATCTGACTCATGATACAAACTTAGTACATACTGTAATTTTAAGTTTGTTTTAAACTAAGACCAGAAATACTGTTTCTGATAACCTTCCCAAGCAAGTATATACACATACATCAGCATAACCAAATCTATCTGGACGTTATTTAAATTTTCAAAACACATCACTGTGTCCCTAAACTTCTTTGTTGCTTTATTTTTCTAAAGAGCATTTTGTACTATCTGTTATATCTAATGTTTTACTTTTGGAGTTATTCACGACTCTTAACTCCCATAGAATGTAAATTGCATAAATGAAAATCATGTTGTTGGGTATCTTTAATGCTAGAGCAGGGACAGGTACACACTAGGGACTGAAGAAATATTCATTCACTGAATGAACTGATAAATGTCCACATATGTCTTGACTCCTTTACGTTTTAATTCCCCAAGATATTTCTTTCTAGGTTTCTGTCAGTTCTACACCAGGCTCTGAGAATATACTGGTATATTTCTACAGTCTACACCAACAGTGTAATTTTTTTTTCAGGAATTTTAATGTTTCTCATTAAAGGATCACGTGTCTCAGTTTCCAAATTTCAAAGTCAAAACAGAATTTCCCTTTGTAAATGTTTTATCCAAATCGTAAACTTTCTGAAATAATGCCAGTTAGAAATATAAATAAACCATGAATGAAATAACAAGTAAATAATTTTATTAAGCTTAAAGGGGAAATATTCTTAATATACTTCTTTTATTAAGGAGATGTTCTTAAAAAATAAACACAAAAAGATATTCTTAATAAAATATCCATATTTTCAAATTATATTTATACAGATTTTCTTTTGCTAAATATATATATACATTTAAAACCAATGTGTCAGTCCATGAATAGGAAGCAAAGAGATTGTCAGCAGCATGAAGAAATTACAAAATTAAGAGATCTAATTCTTTTCATTCACAGAGAGTATTTTCAGACTATAGTTATTTTCATTTAGGCACAACATTTTACATCTTGAAATTGTTTCTCAATTTTGTATCATTGCCTTTTTTATTGAGGTATAACTGACATATAATGTTATTAGTTTCAGGTGTACAATATAATGATTTGATGTTTGTATATATTGCAAAATGATCAGCACCATCAATCTAGTTAACATCCATCACCATACTTAACAATTTTTTTCTTCTGGTGAGGTATTTTAAGATTTCTAAGGGACTTTCAAATATGCAATACAATATTATTAACTATGGTCACTGGGCTGTATATATTATGTCCTGATGACATTTTATAACTAGATGTTTGTGCTTTTTGATGCCTTTTATACATTTCACCCACCCCTAACCTGACACCCTGCCTCTGGCAACCACCAATCTGTTCTATGTGTCTACGAGCTTGGCATTCATTTGTTTTAGATTTCACATACAAGTGACACTCTGCTGTATTCATCTTCCTCTGATTTATTTCACTTAGCATAATGCCCTCAAGCTCCTTCCATAAGGTCCATCCATTTTGTCACAAATGGTGAGATTTCATTCTTTTTATGGCTGAATAAAATTCCATTACATATACGAGGTCTGTCCAGAAGGTATCTAGTCATGAAATATGAAAAATACAGACATAGCCCTGGCTACTGTGGCTCCATGGATTGCACACCAGCCTGCAAACTGAAAGGTTGTCAGCTTGATTGCTGGTCAGGGCACATGCCTGGGTTGCAAGCCAGGATCCCCCGTTGAGTGCATGTGAGAAGCAACCAATCAATGTTTCTCTCACTCTCTTTCTCCTTCTCTGCCCCAGTCTGTGAAATAAATAAATAAACAAACAAATAAATAAATAAAATCTCTAAAAAGAGAAAAATTGAGACATTTATTGAAGAAGATACAAGAAACACTGTACCTAGGACAATGACACCACAGTCCCCTTCAATGTAGGCACCTTGGGACCTCACATAGTTCTCCCAGTCACATCAGCTGCCCCATTGTATCTTCCTGAATCTAATTGATGGTCTGAACTCTGTCTTCTTTCAAAGGTGATTTTAGTTTTGGGAAAAGCCAGAAGTCACAGGGCACCAAATCTGGGCTGTAGTGGGCCTGAGTCACCTGTGTGATTTGATGTTTCACAAAAATACTCTGCAAAAGATGTGACGCATAAGCAGGCGTGTTTTCGCGATGAAGCTGCCAATCACCAGTTGCCCATAGCTTCGGCCTTCTGAATCATCTGAATAGTTTCCACAGAGGAAATGTTCAAGCTTGATGCAATTTGATACAGATTCATTGCTCTACTCCCTCAGTCATTTTGAATGCAACAGACACACAGTACACATGCTCACTCAATGGTGTCTACCGCCCCCCACTGACTAGTACAATGAAGTTGTCATTGTCCACACATGTGGATTCCAGGCCACTTTCTTTGGCTGCCAGGTTACATTGATGTCATGCTAACCATTCTCATATATGAGGACAGAATATATATATATATATGTATGTATGTATGTATATGTATACACACACATATTGCCTTTTCTTTGTATATTGTGTGTGCGTATCTTGCATTTTCTTCATCTATTCATCTATTGATGGACATTTAGGTTGTTTCTATGTCTTGGCTATTGTAAATAATGTTGTAATTGATATGGTAGTGCATAAATTTTCTCAGGCTAGTGTTTTCATTTTCTTAGGATAAATAAATACCCAGAAGTGAAATTTCTGGGTTATATGATAGTTCAATTTCCATTTTTTGAGGAATGTCCTTACTGTTTTACATAGATGCACCAATTTACATTTCTACCAGCAGTGCACAGGGTTCCCTTTTGTCCATATACTTGCCAACACTTCTTATCTCTTGCCTTTTTGAGAATAGCCATTCTAACAGGTGTGAAGTGATTTCTCACTGTGGGTTTGATTTGTAGTTCCCTAATTAGTGATACTGAACATCTTCTCATGTACCTGTTGGCCATCTGTATGTGTTTTTTGGAAAAAATCACAGTCTTAACTCCCTTGCATACAGACTGTCAGTTAGTTCCCATTGCTTTGACTAACTAAAGGAATAATGTATTTTCCTACACACTTATTCTCTTTGATACCAAATTAAATGTTTTATTAAAAGAGTAAAACCAACTTACTAGAAAACATAATTGGTATCAATCACAATAATCATTTCTTGCTGACTCCTGTTTCTAATTCATACTTATTTTTATATTTCATTAAAATATGTCTTTATACCTCAGTCCATTAGTTGGACTAAAGGGACATTTTAAGGAAATATTTATATCTTCACAATTACTTAGCATCAAGCAACTTCTCAGTAATTTACTGCTCTGACTATTTAACTTTAGGGAACTGTGTCAGGGGTCTCCAAGATCACCCTTATGCTTGATGGTTTACAAGAAGGACTGACAGGACTCAGAAGCTATTACAGTCACAATGATGGTTTATCACATCAAAAGCAATGCAGATAATCAGCAAAAGGAAAAGGTTCATGAGGTGAAATCCAACAGATAGCAGGTGCACATTTCAAGTCCTACCCCCCCACACTCCCCATGTAGTTGCATGAGATGCATTTAATTTTCCTAACAACAATGGGTGACAACATGAGCAAGTTTCACCAATCAGGGAAGCTCGCTGGAGCCTTGCTGTACAAAGTTTTTATCGGGAGTTAATATGGTAGGCATGCAGTGCTGGCACAACTGACCTTAGCTAATCAGACTATATTCACAGAGCAAAAATAGGTGTTTACCATAATTCACACTGCTGGCATAAACCACTGGGTCAATATGGTACAGTTAGAGCATTCCAAGAGCTCAGAGCTCAGCTCTCAGGAGCCAGGCAAGGGTCAGTCCTGAAAACAAGCCTTGACTGGGAATGTCCATAGTTTGAGGAATGTAGACTTACTAAATTAGCCCATTCTTAACCATGAACACATCCTGTGACCACTGCTTTAGAAATAGCTTTGTGAAGAACAATGCTCTAAATATTTAGCTCATTTCTTCTTCTGAGTTTTGTTTTCATCTTTCCCTAACATCAAAAAGAAAAAAGAAAAAAAGGGAAAGGGCATTTGATCCTATGAAACCCTATCACTATCACTTTTCTATAAAAAAGGATGGTTAACTGATCTTTACAATAAGAGAAGACAAATTACTTGCTCTCCCTGAAAAGAGTAACCATTTGTCAATTAAGTTGCATAATCACTAATGTAATTATATTTGTCCTTATAACATCCACTTTGTTATGAGATGACACATCAAATAATTTCTGTTATTAGTAATATTATATATACCAGAAACTATTTTATGAAAAAATACTTTTCTTAAAAGCCAGGACTTGAAACAACTATGCATAAAACTCACTGGCTTCTTTGCATTTTAAAATCAGTGTGTTTTATGTTTATGTGTGTCATTTCTATGACGACAGAATTCAAACATCATAAAAAGTAAAATTTTTAAGAAGCAAAATACTGTCTCTGCCTCTCATCTTACTCTCCAATGTCGACACTTGTATCAGGGATAATTTGCCAATTAATAATAATAATAATAATAATAATAATAATAATAATAACAACAACAACAACCCAAACACCCCGACACAGTGGTTTAAATATCCAGGGATTTAATTACTTTTCATAGTAAAAGACCACAGATGTTGGTATCACAGTGCTGATTTTGTTGCCCTAGAATGCCAGGAGAGACTGAAACACATTTTTTTTCTTCTCGCTCCAGTGTATTGGTTCTAGTCCTCATGCTTGCTGTTTCCTGATCAACAGAGGGCTGGTACATCTCCAGACTTCACAGTAGCATACTAGGCAGGGTACAAGAAGGAGAAGAGGCAGCAGTGGTAAACTTCTGATTATAGATAATTAGCCATAACGGTTTTACATGCCCAAGCTTAGCTGTAAGGGAGGCTGGAAAATCAAGTTTTTATCTTTTATAGCCTCCATAGGAGAGACACATAGGAGAGAAGAGAAGAGAAAATGAGGTGAGATAAGCCAATATACAATCACAGCTATACAGCATACACACTCACACACAGATATACACCTTATTCAAATAACAGCATATAATATATAATTTATACTTGGTTTGTACCTTTAAATATTTATTAAGCATCTTTTCTTAGCACTGACATGCAGATTTTCTTCATACTTTGTAAAGGCACATATTATAAAGATATATGATTATTTTAACTATTTCTCGATTAATAGGCATTTATATAGTTAGATGTCAGTACTATTATCAGTGTACAAAAGTGAACATACTAGAGCATCTATCCTTTTGTGCTTGTGTGAGACTATCTTCAGGATAAATTTCTTGAAGTATAATAGGGGGATTTAAAGGTATGCACACCTTAAATCTTCTTAATAGAGGTTTAAAGAGAGATAAAAAGTGGTTTTGCAATTATAATGGGAGGTAATAGGCCCAATTTTATATAAGATACAAAGGGCAGTTTCCAGTGAAAAATTCAATAGCTTCCAGTGTAACCTTGCATAGTGAAAAATGAAATGCAAACTTCGTTTCAAAAGGGTAGTCTGTAAAATTCAGGAAGATTAAGGATGATCTAAAGGGGTAGGGGGCAAAATATAACCAGAGACATTGAAATAAAGAACAAACTGACAGGGGAGGGGGGAGGGAGGTAACAGAGGAAAGAAGGGGAAGGGTCATCAGGGAACATAAAGGACGCATGGACAAAGCCAAAGGGAGGAAGGAAGAGGGGTGGGAGGTGGGGTGGGTGGGGCAGGGGAAAGTGGTGAGGGGAAAATGGAGACAACTGTATACAAACAACAATAAAAAGTGATAAAAAAAAACTCAATAGAAGAATACAGTTATGTTAGCAATATATAACATTAAAGCAATGTCCCAAGCCTGATGGGAAACCTGTTTAAGGTAATCATTAAACTATGTAACTAAAACCAAAAAAATAAATAAAGAGGTAGGAGGAATATGGGTTGCAAGAGGAGCTTACATATTTATGACAGCTATGGAGGTTGCGATGTATCTGTCTCAGGGATTGGGCCTTGAGCCTGGACTTTAACATGCATACAAATTACGTTAAAATTTGGGTTCTGAGCCTGTAGGTCTAGAATACAGCCTGAAATTCTGCATTTCTTACAAGCTCCTAGGTCATATTGATGCTGTTGGGGATGAGGCCTTAGCCAGCCTTTATGGATCAGAAGTTGAATTCCAAGATAAGTGGAATAATAAGCCCCAATTGTGGTTTGTACAAGGTAGTGCTCCTTTGGGACCATTGTGCCAGGTAGGGCCCCAAGTGACACATACCTCATTGTGTGATTGATGCAATGCCAATTGTAGATCACATTGAGTGGTATCAGCATGAGCATTAGGAGATGACAGTGGTAACTATGCCTTGTATGTGTAACACAACAGGCTTATTAGGCCTCGGGTGAGATGCCATTAAAAAAAGAGGGGAGGGACTTGGAAGATACTCGGGGGTTACTGAAAGAGCATTTGCATGATGTCACATAAAATATCCATATGGAATTCCCATAGATAACCAGGAATAGGAGTAGACAGTGGAATTTGTAGCAGGCTGGATGTCTATAACAGCAGCTTGTGGCAACGATTTTAGGGATATGAGTATTTATTATTCATATAAATAATATGAATTATTCTGTTATTCTGATACCATTTAAGCCCTGGGAAAATATGATTTCAAGAAACACAGGTTATCCTCTCTTTGTAAACTGCTGTCTGAAATCCATTAATTTAGAGTTCCATTTAGTGTAAAATTTATCAGAAAATGAAAGTCGGATGTAGACAATAACTTTCTGGAACTGAATTAGGAATACTTAAGGAGGTACTTTATCTTTCTTCTCATTGATCCTACTAATTCCCTCTTACTCCCCCTCATGTACTGTTACCAAAATATTAAATTGAGAATGAACAAAGTTTTAACATATATGGACTTTTTTTTCTTGAGCATTCCACAGGAAAAGGACACAAATGGTAATATCAAAAGACAAAGGATATTGTAATCTCTCATTAGGATATTATGACAAGCCCATATAGACTTTCTCTAGCCTGCTCATATGTTCATTACTGCTGATATAAGAACATTAGACATTTATACTCCATTATTTTTGCTTGTAAGTCATTAATTTTAATTCAAGTTACAAATTGGCAGCCAGATATGAACTACAATCCTACCTTATTTGGCCTGTGGTTTTCTTTTTTTTTTTAATGTACACTTATAAGCAACTTTTAAAAATATGGAGCTATCACATAAGCACCCAAATTTTTACCTTCTTTTTGAAAAACAGTATATCTGGCAACACTGTGTTTACATATCCACATGGTAATTATCTTCTAAGGGCAGAATAACAGCTGCCTCTTTGGGCTGGAACATTTTCATCACAGTTTCCGCCACTCCTTATTCTTTTTTTTTTTTTAATTTAATTGTTGTTCAAGTACAGTTTTCTGCCTTTTACTCTCATCCCAGCCCACCCTCCCAGGTCCCCACACCTCCCTCCCATTTCCACCCCCCTTAGTTTTTGTCCATGTGTCCTGTATACTTGTTCCTGCAAACTCTTCCTCTTTTCCCCTTAAATTCCCTCCCTTCTCCCCTCTGGTCACTGTCAGCCTGTTCTCTATTTCACCATTCCTTATTCTTTACTCAATGGCTAGATTCACTCACTTTAAAGTGAAATGCCTAGCCTGGTTAGGCAATTATATTTGTGACACAATTTATATGTTCTAAATTCAGATCTTGCATTACTTACATTATATCCTCTTACTGAATACTTTCGTATAAGGTACCTTATACCTGTGTATACCTTGTGTTCAAAAGAACCTCCTTATTTTCAGTTCATCATTGTATATCCCTTAAGCAATTAAAGCACATTCAGAATATCCTTATGTTTTCACAGCACTTGTGTTGGTTGAAAATTATACTTAACATACATACATTAATTTGTATAACATACGTGTGTCCATTAAATATTTTGGCTAACAATTTAATCAGTGAAGGTAAGTTTAACCAACTTGAGTCCAGGAAAGGATAAGAAATTGACCAAAAGTTTCCCTGCACACACAAAATAAATGGCATGTAGCCCATATGTATTAGTTATCTATTGCCTAATGCATTACCAAAACTTAGCAACTTAAACTGACACCTCACAGTTTCAGTGGGGCTAGAATGTGGACATGGCTTAGCTGTGTCCTGTGCTCAGGGTCTCATGAGGCTTCAGTCAAGGTATTGACCAGGGCTTTGGTGTCATCAAGAGTTTGAGGGAAGATCTGCTTCCAGGATTCTTCCAGTTGTTGGGAAAATTCATTTTCTCACAACTGTCAGTTTCCCTCAGGACCTAGAGGCCATCCATATTTCCTTGCCACATGGTCCTCACCATAGGTTTTCACACAACATGTGAAGCAGCCTGCTTCTTCAAGTCAGCACAGGAGGGAGAATCTCTGTCTTTAGGGAGGATCTGGTTCCTCTTATGAGGAATTTTGCCTGATTAAGACAAGTGCATCTGAAATAGTCTCCCTTTTGATAGCCCAAAATTAACCAATTCACCTTCCTTAATTATATCCACAAAATCCATTTACAGTGCTATTAATGTAGTCTAATCAAGGGAGTGGCTGTCTATCACTGTTGCCATATTCTATTGTTTAGAAGCAAGTCACAGGTTCTGCTCATACTCAAGAGGAAGGGAATCCACAAAGGTTTGGGCACCACGGGGCAAGGATCATGGGGGCCACCTCAGAGTCTGTCCACTGTAGTATGTATATAAGTTTATGGATTTTATTTATGAGAGACTCTCACTCAGAGGCACTTTTAGACACCTTTGGAGTGAATTTGCCTATCTCATTTCTAAAGTCACATAAGATTAGAACCACAGGCCTTCAACTAGAGGTAGGCAGAACCAAGATCACACAATCTGATACTAAGAAACAAAAGGAAAAAAACCTACAGAAAAAATACATTGCCCTAAACATAAATATCCTGAAAACATGCAGTATAGGGACAGATTTCTTTTCTACCAACTCCCACAAGCCCTAAAGGCATCAACATATGAAAACACAATAATTTCCTTTAATAATGGTGATAACCTACAACCATTGAGGATAATATAAATCATGTTCAGAATATTCTGTTTAAGATGCTGGATTTCTACTTGACATAAAAATATTTCCTTAAAAGTTAGCATATGTAGTTTTGATTCCCAATTACTCCATGATATTAAACATTTGAGATGTTAATGCACATGCCCTTGTTTTTATAAATATATTAATTTGAGGACATACTACAGAGTAAAGAAATGATCCTTTGATACACAAAAGGATACCAAAGGGTAAAAGTTACAGGGAGGGTAATTTCTGTTCAGTATAAGCTAACGCCTTCTAGTAGCTGAAGATATGCAGTAATGAAATGAAAAACTGAACTTGTCCTTTCTGGTAAGTACAATCACTGGTGGGTTTTTCATCTTCCTGGGATAATAAATAGAGATGCTAGTTTTGCTGGGCGGTTAGACTAGATGAGCTGTTGTGACAATTCTGACTTTTAATTGCTTTGTCCAAAAGGTTTGACTTGGTGATTGTTACAGACTGCTAAATTGGTTGGGGCAGAGGCCTGATTCTCTCTCATACACTTTAGGCTACCTGTCTGGTTAATGGAGTTTGGAGACCACAGGTGGTTAAAGCTAAAGCTGCTCTTGGCAATGTTCAAGGTACTATGCAATGATTTTACATGGTTCAGGAGAGAATAAAGAATTAGGATAGAATTCCATTTGCAGAGAAGGCATATCAGTCTTTGAACTGATTTCAGAGCACTGCAAGAGAAGTAAATGGGCAGAAAGCAGAGCCCAGTTGAATAGCTACTGTTAACCCAATTTCTATGCCTCTTCCTTTTTCTGTTGAGCTGCTAAGAGGGCAGCCTCAGCATATGGAAAGGCAATATAGTATCTCCAACAAATCTTGCTAATTTGGAGCAATCTGGATACATTTTATAATTTTTTGGCAAGAGTTAGGAATCCAATTTCCAACCTCTCAGTATAATTTATCTATATTGTAATGAATGAATCTGGCCTTTCAATTTATTTATTGTCAGCATGCAAAATAACACACATAGAAGCTTCCTCCACACTGTGCTCAGCCTCCTTCTCTCTGCCACGGATGGCACACAAATAATGGTTGTCACACGTGGAAATTTTTGGAAACACATTTAAAAACAGTACATGCTTACAAACAATATAATACTCCCTTTGTAGTGTTCCAAATCGTATAGGTATCTCAGGGTTGAGGATATTAACTCTGTGAATTTGAATTTGTCCGTTTTTATTTCTGTTTTTTGGAGGGACAACATGGAACAAATGTCTTAATAGGGAACTTAACCTCATTTTACAGTGTTATTATGAACCCATATAACTTCATGCATATATTGTTTACATTACTATATGCTGAAAGCTCATCTTTGCTACTGTTTTATAAGGGCTGTCACTGTGAAATAAATGTTAAACTCTGTGTGCTTTTTGGCTTGGAGACCAAAGGGACAATCAAGTTCAACCCTTTATATATTCTTGATTTTAATATTATTAAGATGAGTAAAACTGATACCTGAACAATTATAGTATTACCAATATTTGGAGAATATTCAACTATATTTGGTTTTTGATCCTAAACGATCCAAGTTAAAAACAAAATTAATTTTTTAAAAAAACTCTATCGGCCCTGGCTGCTGTGGCTCAAACTATGGATTGAGTGAGAACCAACCAAAGGGTCGCAGGTTGGATTCTCAGTCTAGGGCACATGCCTGAGTTACAGGCCAGGTCCCCAGTAGGGGGCGCTTGAGAGGCAACCACACGTTGATGTTTCTCTCCCTCTCTTTCTCCTTCCCTTCCCCTCTCTCTAAAAGTAAATAAATAAATAAAATCTTTAAAAAAAAAAAACACCCTATCCTCCATAGGCAGAAAGCTCCCTGTCCCCAAAGGTAGGATATGTTTCTAATGCATCATTACCATTTTTTCAGTGTCTAGAATAGTGCTAATATATAGAGCTCATTTTCATAAATTCCTTTTGGGCAATTTCTAAATATTGATAACTGAATTACATGGGCCATGACTGCCTACAAATTAAAGTGAGCAGACCCATGCACGTTAACATCAAGTGTATTGTAGGGGTAAGAATGTTAGAAAGATCGTGGCTGGTTGGCCCAAGTTTATTAAGAACACACTATAGAGTAAAAAGTTTCAGCAAAGGATGGATTATTGAGAAGCATCAGAGGCAAGGAGACCATTTGGAAGGCTACTGTAAAAGATCATGAGTAACATGGTAATTAACACATTACAGATTATAGGCCTGGCTCTGTGCTATATATTTTACACATACCTCTATAAAATATTACACGTGGTCATCATTATCTCAATTTCATAGAGAAACAGATGAACAAAGAAACAAATACACCCCGAGGCTTAGGAAGGGGATATAACTTGCTCAAGGTCACACAGCTCAGAAATGCTAGGAAGATTTTTAGAACTTGGTCATTCGTTTCCTCAGCATGTGTTTCTCCCACCTCGAGTGTACTGTGAGTTTGCAGAGATGCAGGGGAGAAACTCTGTGAGCTGACAATTACAGTAGTTTGGAAGCACTATCTTGGATTTCCATTTTTCTTGATTATGTTCATTATTCTTAGATGCATATTAGTGTCTTATTTTCCTATACAGAGCCAGCATTTGCCCATTTTTAGAGGCAGAGCCATTCTGAAAGCCTGCAAGCATACTGCTGACGCCACAAGAGAAAGTTCTTTTTTTTATTGAATTTGAGAGTTATAATAAAATGAAGTTTGTACATTATAATATCAGAAAGTATGATTTTAATGGCTCAATAAATTAGGAATAAGGCAGAAATATGGGCACTTTATCACTACACACTGTTTTAGGAACATGAAGTCTGTGTTCATAATCCTAAATTTATCTAGATGTTCTGTAATCACAGAGAGTACTTGGTAATGTTAAAATGATTCAAATAGACAGGTTGCTAACAGAGTTATCACTTCTGATATACAAATACAAGAAATCCTCAAATCAGCTAGGGAGAAGTTTTGTGATCAATAGGCAGACTTGATTTTATTCTATCACTTCTGCTTAAAATTAAGTATAAAGTTTGAAAATAGAGGCAAAAATTAAATAAATGACAGATATAAAGTAGAACCATATTGTTTTCAAATAATAAATACACTTTCCTACTAATATATATCACTGGAATATATTTTAATGCCTTGATTCAGTCCTGATATTCATTTCTTTTTTATTGTTGTTCAGTTCTAGTTGTGCCCATTTTCCCCCCATTACTCTCCTTGCCATCCACTCTGATATTCATTCCAATTCTAAAAGACTTTCAACCTATTTTCCAAACACATGGCAGTATAATATAACAAAATCTTTGAAAATCTATTAACATACTTTCTTACTAAATAAAGGATCCCTCTTTAATTGGGGAAAATAAGAGCAATAAGTATAATAAGAGAATACTTTGCACACATATACAAATCTACACATGCACATACAAACATATGTAGTATACAATGAGTATAACATACATATAATATTTATAATATATGACACAATATATTAACTGTAACTACTAATATAAATGATATAAATTATTATATATAATATGATTATATGCCATACAGTAGATAATAATATATAATATGTTCATGATTACATAAAATTTATATTTGGTATAAAATATGCAATTATAATATACATTATATGGAATTTTAATATAATGCATATATGATATGTAGAATGTGATATAGAAGGTAGAACATTTTATATAATGTATTTCCACTTCTGTCTTCATAATTTTTTCATAGTCAGAGGAGATATAATATATATTTTGCTATATACACATCATTTGAATATGATGCTCTCTCACTTTAACTGACATATAGAAGAATTTTAATCATATATCACTTCAAAGTTTTTAGACTGCTTCTGCATCTCATAAAATAGTCTTTAATTCTAAATCATTATGGCTTTTAAATAGTCATGCACACAGTTACCTTTTCAAACAATTCACAGATGAGATTGAAAGAGAACAAGGTATTAGAGTACCAATTACCTGCTTGGTGATTCATGTAGGTAATCTCACTGAATGAATCCTCACATCAATCCTGTGAGAGACATATAATTATAACCCTTTACAAATGGGTCATAATTACTTGGAAAATTACATTTTCTAAAGTTCTTCAGGATTTGAGCTCAAATGTGTTTACCTCAAATGTGATTCACTTAGCACTGTACTATATTGCTATTCTAACATGGTTTATGGAACACTTTTATGTATGAGGAATAACTGGTAGTATATCTTTCCTCAAATAGGCATAAAGTAAATAATTATCCAGATTGGATAAAGTAAATCATTTCTATGATGCTGTCAAATAAAATTTTAAGGCAATACATTACCTGGGGTGAACTTACTTATACACCCAGCACAGTAATTAAGCCGAGTCCTATACTATTTGTCCATGAAGAGTTTACCTAATTTGTGAGTTTTATATTTTACCTGCAGTTTGAAGAAATCAATAGCAAGCTATAGATTCTTCCATTACCTTAAGTCATTATCATCCCATGTGATTATGAAGAAGAATCTCAGAGATTCATACTGAAGTATTTTCTAACCTTGTGTTTTCATCATTACGTAAGATTGATATTGAAGGCGGTTTTGAGAACTATCCAACCTTGTAATAGAAGGTTATTTTAGGAAGGTATGCTGTATTAATCCCAGCATGGGTTATTGATGTTAACATCAGGGAATGGGGAAATTTAGATAGGCATGACCTTAAGATAAAGTGACACTTCTGCAAAGGGGATGACACCTTGGCAGACCTCTTGCTTAAGGGATAATTTCTGTGTGGATGATACCCTTATATTCAGCTTTCATGCACTGTATTGTCCTTTACGTAGAAAATCAGAATAATTGTAAATATTACAATTTAGGATCTGGCAATTAATTATGTAAACATTTCAATAAACTCTGTAGAAATGAACATTCACTGCTTCATCATATTTATCTTGACAAAAAAAAGTAATTTTTAGAAACTTTGTTCAACTTCATTATTCCCTTTTTGATGTCTTGGTGTTACCCTGACCATTAACTTTACATTATATTCTAGAAATTTAATACAGATAATAAACTGAATTATCGTATAACTAACAGCTGTTGCAAGCCAAAATCTTCTGTGTACTTAAACTGACTAACTAATAATTAAATAAATGTTCATTAAATATTTGTATGTGTTTCTTTTAGAAATTAAAGGAAACTTTCAGTTTGTAGTTGATTTATCAAATTAGTTTTTCAGGCATATTTCTCTTTATTGCACTTTTTTTCTAATGCAATTTTGAGCTCATATTCTCCCATCGATTTCTATTGGTTTTCATGAGTTCTTGTGGGCAGGGATGAAGGTGCAATGAATGGAGGCAGATAGTAGATAAATTTGTAGAATCATTATCACACACACTGGCATTTTAAGTTGGAGCTTAATTGCAAGAAATTACCTTAGAAACCAATTTATTTCAGGTATAATTAACATATATTAGTTTTAGGTGTACAACATAATGATTTAATATTTATATATAATGCAAAGAGATCACAATAAATCTAATTAACATCTGTCAAGGTGGAGAGTTACAATTTTTTTTTATTCTGAGGACAAATTTTAGGATTTATTCTCTCAACTTTCATGCATGTATACAGTATATTAATGATAGTTGCTGTGTTATACTTACATCCCAATGGCTTATTTATTTTATAAATTGAAGTTTGTACCTTTTAAATCCCTTCACTCATTTTGTCCACTCCTCACACCCTGCATGTAGCAACTGCCAGTATCTATAAGCTTGTTTTTTTAGGTTCCACATAATAACTGAGATTATATGGCATTTGTCTTTCTTTGAATTATTTCAATTAGCATAATACTCTCAAGACCCATCCATGTTGTCACAAATGGCAAGATTTCTTTTTTAGTGGTTAAATAATATTCCAGTGTATACATATATGTCACTATTTCTTTATCTGTTAATCTGTTGATGGACATGTAAATTGTTTCCATGTCTTGGGTATTGTAAATCATGTTGCAATGAACACATGGATGCATACATCTAGTTAGTGTTTTGGGGTTTTGAGGGTAAATACCCAGAACTGGAATTGTTGGATTGTAGAGTAGTTCTTTTGTTTTTTTAACTTTAAAAATTTGGTGATGCTGGTTAACAAAATTATAGGTTTCAGTGCACAATTCCACAACACATCATCTGTACACTGTACTGTGTGCTCACCACCCGAAGTCAAGTGTCTGTCTGTCCATCACCATTTATCCCCCCTTTACCCTCTTCCACCTCTCCTCATCCCTTATCCCTCTGGTAATCATCACATTGTTGTCTATGTAATGAGGTGTTTTTTTTTTTTCATTTAATCTCTTCACCTTTTTCACCCAGCCCTCTGACAGCTGTCAGTCTTTTTTCTGTATCAATGAGACAGACATTTTAACAATATTAATTCTTTCAATCCATGAATATGGGCTATCTTTCAGTTTATGTGTATCTTCTTCAACTAACTCCCTCAATGCTTTATAATTTTCTGTGTATGGATTGCTTACCCCCTCAGTTGAACCTATTCCTACGTGTTTCATTTTTTTTTGATGCTAGATTTTAATATGATGTCTTTTGATATAACAAGTGAACAAAAAAGCAAGCATATTTAATATCTGGAAAAGTGCTAAGAACAAGCTTGACCTCTTGAACAAACACAGAATTCTCCATTCAATAAAAGCAGGACCCCCATGAAGATATTCTAAATTGGTGATTTATTATGTGAAAAGCAAGGCTCAGCATATTTCAAAGATTATTCATCATATTTTCCATGCATTCTGGTCTCAATATAATGTAGACATTAATAACAAAGTGACATGAAATCTACCAATACTGGAAATTTAGAAACACAATGTTAAATAATCATATAATCATAATGAAAATTTTATCTAAAACAGAGCTAAGTGGCAATAAAAATACTACATAACAAAACTATATAAGGCTGTGAAAAGTAATGCATTGAGGGAAATTTAAAGACTTCAATACTCATAAGAGAATACAGGTTGCAAGTTAATGAGCTCAAGTCTCCAAGTTAAGAAGATAGAAAAATTCACTATAATATCTGCAAAATAAAAGGAAGCAGTTAATTATAATAAGAGAATAATTAAGTGGAATAGTAAGAGAAACAGTAGGGAAATTATTTTTTACAAGTTGAAGTTAGTTAAAAAAAATTAACAGCCTTTTAACAAGATTGTTTAATGGAAGAGAAGGGACACAAAGAAACAATATTATGATTAAAAAGGAGACGTAATTATGGATAGTGTAGAAATTGAAATGGTAATAAGAGAATTCTTCCCACTGCAATATGTGAATTATGAAAATGTAGACAAACTAAAAAATTCTTACCAATTCTTAGTTCTACAATAAAGAAATTGAAAAAATAGCATTACAGAAAAATTCTGTCAAACATTCAAATTCATATCAATTTCAAGCAAATATTGTGAGAGTAGAAAAATAATACTCCCTAACTAATTTTATAAAATCAGGATAATCTTCATGCGAAAACCAAACAAAGTTATTGCAAGTAAGAAAAGTAGTTAGGCCCTTTTTTCTTATGCAATATCCTAAAAGATATAGTAAAAAAATCAATGCCAAGTGTGTATAAAAATATATACATACATATCACGTGTTCAAGTTGCCTTTACCTCCGATAAATAATTGTGGTTTAACTTTGGACAATCAATTTATTGATGGATTGAAACTATAAAAATGTCTTATGATCATTTATATAGATGCACAAAAATATACTTGATAAAAATCAACATAAATTTTAATAGAAATACCTAGTAAATTAGGAATAGAAAGGGATTGCTGTAACCTTATAAAGATTATCTATTTAAAAAAACTAGACAATAATCACTCTAAGTGACCCAATTTTAGAAACAGTCCTTTTAAAACAGAAACAAGACAAGGGTGCTCAGTATTTCCACTATTAACCACTTCAATTCAATCTTGTGCCGTAGGTTGTAGTCAGCAAATACAGCAGGCAAGATATATTAGTGACAAAAGGTTGAGGAAGAAATAAAATTGTCATTATTTGGAGGTGATATATCATTTATGGAAAAAAAAAATCTTCAGACAATTTAGAAATAGGTCCGTTTAGAAAGTAGTTTACAAGAAGGTTCCATTATAGAAATCAATCACATTGCTATATAGCAAAACCAATAAAGTAAAAATGTATTTTAAAAAATGTATATCCAAAAATGTATACTAGCATCATAGAATATACCATATCTAAGAATAAAAATAGATGAACAAAACCTTTGCAGGAAATAATTATAAACTTCTTGTTAAGTGATATTAAATGAGGACTAAATAAATGAAGAGCTGTGCTACGTTCATGGGTAGAAAGGCAATATTATTTAAAAAACACTTGCAGTTTAATTTGTTTTCTAGGTTCAGTGGAATTACCATCCATATCTGACAGCAATTTAAAATAAATTCTTTCAGCGATTTTTCACAGAATTTAATCTCATGATTATAATATTTATAGAAAAAACATTTCTGAAAAAAAGAAGGAAGAAAGGGCTTCTTTCAATGTATCACTAGCTATTAAAAAAACAATATTAAGTGTGTCGCTAGCATGGGGCTAGACACATTCACCAGTGAATGGAAATAAAAAGAGCAGAAACAGAACACATTTGGTATGGAACTTTGGTGTATCACAGAGGTCTTGTGTTAGACCACATTATAAAGAAGTGACTACTCAACAGATGAACCTAAAAAATTATCCACATATGATACAAAATGAAATTGTATTCCTACTTACACTATTCAGAGAAATCAACTCCACATAGATGGAAGATTTAAATGTCCAAACAGCCCTGGCTGGTGTGGCTCAGGGGGTTGAGCACTGGCCTGTGAACCAAAGGGTCATGGATTTGCTTCTCAGTCAGGGCACATGCCTGGGTTGCAGGCCAGGTCCCGGTGGGGGGTGCATGAGAGGCAACCACACACGATACTCCTATCCCTCTCTTTCTCCCTCCCTTCCCCTCTATCTAAAAATAAATAAATAAAATCTAAAAAAAACTGCTAAATGTCTTTAAAAAATAAATGTTGAAAATAAAAGTTTAAAGCCCTTAATAAAACACAGGAGTAATGACCTATTAGACCTTGGGAGAGAAAATAACTTGTTTGCAAACAGTATAACCACCCACAATAATAAAAATAACATTTTTCTTCAATCAGGGCATGCTAAACTATAGACAATACACTGTATGTCAATTGTAGCAACAGAACTGTGCTCACTACTCAGCGACCCAGGCTGACCAAGGCTTCATATTAAAGAATACTTTTATGATTATAAGGGCAGGAAAAAGAAAATACGTTTAATTCCATGCTGCCTCTTATTTTTTAATATGATATATTTTATTTATTTGTTTGTTTATTTATTTATTTTTACATACTGCCTCTTAAATATTCTGCTTGGAGTGGCACGTTAATTCTGTCCCCACTTGGCTAAAATAAATTGCATGAAAATGAGTAAATGCAACGAGATAATGGTGTGTAATCCTTTCACTTGAGAGACACTGAATATTTGTGAAAATAATGCAGTTTTCCGTATACGCTAACTATATACTAATTATATATATTTGACTACATTAAAATTAAGATATGTTATTAAAATTCTGCAAAATTAAAACCATTATAAGAGACTTCTTTAACAGATCATTAAAATGTAAGCCTACATAATCAAAGAACATAGTACCAATACATGAATAAATTAATGGAAAAGATAGTCCAGTAGTGTATATGGGCAATACACTCCCAAGTAGCAAAGAGCACAAAGAATACTCAAATTTTGATTTCTAAATACCATTCTCCCTGAAAAGAAAACAGGGATTTTAGGAGAAATGAGTGCTTATAGGTCTTGAGCAGAGAAGTGTAAGGTAAGCCTAGAATGCCTTTTTAACCAAAAAAGCAAAGACATGTTCAGTCCACTGGATCATGTCAAAAGACACAGATGGTGATTTGGATGGTCTTCTACTAATCTAATTTGGAACAATTTGAAAACTGAAAAGTATACTGACCTAACAACAGAGTCTCAAACTACACAGGCAAATACTGAAAGAACTGTAACAAAAAAGAGATGAATATACTGTCAAAGCTGGAGAATTCAACACCCCTATCTTAGAAATGGACAGATCCAGGAAGCAGAATATCAGTAAGGACATGGTTGAACCTAGTAATACCATCAATCAACATGATCAACATCTATTGACTACTTATCAGCAGAATTCACATTTTTCTCAAGCTCACATGGAACATTCACCAAGACAGACCACATTCTTAAGAAATGTAAAAGAACTGAAAGCATACAATGTCTGCTCTCAGACCACAGTAGATTTAAAATAGAAATCAGTGACAGAGACAGGTGGAACCACCCCCTCCACCCGCCGCCAAATACATAGAGACTTAAAGAAAACACTTTTAAATACAGAAGTGAAAGAATAAATTTCAAGAGTAATTTTTAAAATATTTGAACTAAATGAAAATAAAATTGGTGGGATGCAGAGAAATCAGTGGTTAGAGGAAAATTTGTAGCATTTATGCATTCATTACAAAAGAAGATCCAAATTAAATAATCTAAGTTTCCACCTTAGGAAACCAGAAAAACAACAGCAAATTAAAATCAATTAAACAGAAAGAAAAAAAATAAGAATTAGAGCAGAAATTGGTGAAATTGAAAATGAAAAATCAGTAGAGAAAATCAACAAAACCTACAGCTGGCTCTTTGAAAAGATAGCTGGCTCTTTGAAAAGATAGCTATGAACAAGAAGATACTAGCCAGGCTAAGAAAAAACAGAGAGGCATAAATTACTAATATATACTAATATATACTAATATTACATAGTATATACATATTATTATTACATAGTAATATACTAATATTACATAGTATATACTAATATATACTAATATATACTAATATTACAAAATAACAAAAGAGGGCACATAACTAAATATTCCATGGAAATTAAAAGGATAATAAGGGAATATTAATAATAACGCTATGCCCTCAAATTTGATAACCTAGATGAAATAGACCAATTACTTTAAAGACAATCTGGCAAAGCTCACATAAGAAGAACTAAGCAATATGAATAGGCCTATAATTATTAAAATATTGAGTCAATAATTAACCTTCCAGATAGGTTCACTGGTGAATTCTACCAAACATTTAAGGAAGATATTATAGCTATTCTCCAGCCTCTTCTGGAGGGATGTGGGGATGGGTGGAAAAGGTGAAAGGGATTAAGAAGCACAAACTGCCAGTTATACAAGCAGTCACTGGGATATAAAATACAGCATAGGGAAAATATTGATAATACTATAATAACTATGTATGGTATCAGATGGGTACTAGACTTATTGGGATGCTCACTTCATAAGTGATATGAATGTCTAATCACTGTTTTACACCTGAAACTAACATAATATTTTATCTTAACTGTAATCACTGAAATACTGAAAATTTAAAAAAAAACATGTAATAAATTCTGGAAAAACAAAAAAAGAGAGATGCCTTAAAGAAGGTTAACAGTCACATTGCATTTTGTCAGATTGTTAGATTGTCATTTGTATGATGACAATATATTACTAATCAATAAACATTAGGACTGTAAAAATTTTCTAAAAATTTGCCAAGTATCCAGAAAAATAATAGAAAAATGAGGGGCAAAAAAAAAAGAATAGTCATTTTACACATAATAAAAATGTTTGTGCTAATAAATTTGAAAATATATATTCTGATAAATGAAATGCAGACCAAGTTCTCAGTGACACATATTTTTTTATTTGAATTGGTGAAAATTCAAATAAAAATGTCAAATGATACCATATGTTAGAGAGAATTATAGATCCACAGCATTACTAATAGGTCGCAGGTCAGAATCTAAACCCTGTACAATTAGTTTGGAAAACCTTTGGCATTATCTCCTAAAATTGTATATGCATATTTCCTGTGACTCAACAGTTCCTCTCCCAGGAGGAACTCATATATTTATATTCAGAGACATACATATTTAAGAATGTCCACAGCAACACCATTTCTTAAGAGCAAATACCTGGAAACAACCCAGTATCCATCAAGAAAAGAGTAGATGAATGAATTATGCATGTCCATAGAAAGGAATATTGTAGAACAGTTAAAATCAATAAATTACAGCAACATACAATGATATCTCTTTAAGTTAAAAAATTCCAAAAGATAACATAAAGCTTATTTATGTATATTTATGTATCTATAATTATGCCTATATACCTGTTAAGGAATACACATAGATAATTCAAAACTGTATGCAATTTAACCTAACAAAATGATGAACAAAGGATTTACACGGCAATTCCACTAGGTGAATGGATTTTATAGGATGACATATGTTCATTTAAGTTATTATCAAGATTCTGTTTTTCATGTTGAGTGGTGATTTCTCAGGTTCTTATTATATTATTAGCATTGGTAAATATGCAGACAAATATAACCATATGCATACCTAAGTGAATAATAAAAGAAGGCCATGCCTAGATCAACAATGGATGTGTGTTATGAAACAAAGACAGATACAAATCCTCAATCCTATGCCCCTGTCATCAGGTAGTATAAGCATTTGCTGTGTGAAGCTGACATGAATTGCTATTGGCAGTAGGCAACAGGACTACAGAGAAAGTCCAATGGCAAACTTTAAAGAACACTGGGAGGGAATTAAGTAGTTCTGTGTCTTTACTGTGTACCTTCTTAAATTCTTTATTGATACTTTTTTCTCCATATTAATTCCATAAGGTTCAGTGAGTATCATTTTGCTTCAAATTTCTGCTGGCTATGTGGGTGGATGTATTCCTGAGAGTATCAACACCCTAATAAACCTGAGTGTTTTGAGCTGTTTTGTAAGAGCAATTGGGCATGGTTTGGAAACCCTGGAGGAGGAAAGATCAAATTAAGTTTAGAAGGTATTATTACCTTTTTCTCCCTCCAAGTATAACTCCTAGACTAAGAAGGAGACAGACACTTCATCTTCCCTCCCCTTTTCCTGGGTAATGAAGCAAATTTAAAGTGTGTACCTGAAAATAAGGCTTTGTTCTTTAAATGGTTTAGGTAGTTCTCTGGCAGATAATATACAACGGTAGATGTACTTCTACAGAATATTCAGCAACACTCCTAAAACTTGTTGTGGAATAAGTATCAGTGTAGGTAGAAATTAGAAAAGCAATTTTATTCTGGAGAGTTTTCACATTTTAAAATTCAGAGATGAATAAAATAACAGACATATGCTTTTACGCACACCAATTCTCCACACTACTTACTGGATTATGAATTCATCTTTCTGAGTGTTGTTCATATGTACAGGGTCAACTGGGGGTTGGCTAGATGGCTCTGTTGAACTTGGCTGTGTTTACCCACATATCTGGAGTCAGCTGACTGTTAACTGGGGCAACAGCTCCTATCCACACGTGTCATCTTTCAACAGGCTAGCTAGGGCAGGTTCCCACAGCGATAACAGAGGCTCAAGGGGCCAGCACAAATATGGAAGACTCAGAACTTGCACAGGACAGCTGGTGAGTCACAAGGCCAAAGGCAGCATTAAAGGAGAATAGCATTACAACATGTGGCTAGAGGAAGAGGAAATAATTGGGACTAGTTTTGCAATCTACCAATGGCACTGATGTCTGTGTTCTCTAATCGTTGGTCTTTGGATATAAGGCCAATTTTTGTCACCTCACATCCCTTCCCACTTCATCTACAGTACTTCAGTTTGGGGTTTCCCCAAGGCACTAATTTCAAATTTACTGTCTAGCTATATTGATAAATACTGGTCTCTAATTGTAATTTGGTAAACATCATTTAATTCTTTTAGTATGGGTTACTATTTCAAATAAATATGCTTTCTTCACAAATAAAATGTCTTCAGGTTAATAGCATGTTTTAAATATCTTCAATTTTCTCATAGACTCTAATCTACTCATAGTAGGTGCTCAGCAGTTGATTAACATATGTGACACCTCTGAAGCTAACAAAGAATCTGTTATATCAAGGATAAAAAAGCAGCCCAGGTTAAAGTGAGTATTCAAACATTTATTTTCTAAAGGTAGTATAGAAATGCATTCATTAAAAAAAGACTAAGACACTCAAATATGAATTTCTTTTTTCTTGATGGAACACTCTTTTAAATAACCTAGTAGAAGCTTATTATGAAGAACAGAAACATTTGAGCAACTGCTGTTATTATAAACCACTGGTTTTCTGCCCTGCTTCAACCAGAATCACCTGGGGAGCTTTTTGAACAATACCAATGGACTGGGTTCACCCCAGATCAATTAAATCGGTATGTCTGGAGGTGGAGCTTGGGCATCAGTATATTTAAAAGCTCCCTAGATGATGCTAATGTGAAGCCAAGGTTGAGGACAGATGCTTTAAGCTCTTCTGAAAATACCAACAAGAAAGTTTGGAAATTGAGCAGTACACCTGGAAGCAACACACGGCTGTTAACTTGGATATTGCTAAGCAGTCCTGACAGATGAAACAGTATCCTAATTAATTGGTCTTCCTAGTCCATTATGGGCATTCACCTGGCAGCATTTTCAAAACACAGGTTTTGGAAATGCTGAATTTCAGTTATTATAAAGTAGTTCATAGATGCTGGCCAAGCAAACTTAACAATTTGACTTGTATTGTGATATAAAATCGATTTGATATCCCTAGGATGCAGATCTCCTGATGAGAGCTGACAAAGACCAGCTGAGGCTTTAGCTAAATGATGTGTGAGAGCACTGAGGAGCAGACAATTGGAAACTAATGAGATGATAAAGGCTTTCAGGTATGTGAGTTGATCAGCTACCTGCTGAGACCCTCTCACTGTAGATGAGAACTCCCTGGCTCAGGGCCCTCCTTTCCATCTTAGGTGCAATCAAGGTTAGCCCAGGCTCTGTATGTGATTAATTCTTTAAATATTGTCTCTGTTCATTTTGGAGGTGAAGTTGGAATTGTTGCAGCCAATAGGTGTGGCCTCTCTCCTCATCTTTATAGGTTCTACTCCTAAGAAGCATTCTTCTTAGCCCTTGAATATAGTGGCACAGGGAATAATGGTGACATTTATGAAGAGAGTTTTGGGCCACAGATCAAAATGCTGTGGCCCCTTGGGACTGTGTTTCCTGCACCATAAAAATGCTGAGCTTGATTGAAATTCCCCTGCCTTCATTCCTAGCAAAACCTGACCACTTTCTACCTCGTACTCAGAGGAGATTGCCAGTGGTGGGAAAAACAAGGTAAGAGGCTTTACTTGAAAGTCAAGGTAACATTAGATTTTGGATTTTAAGAAAATTCTGTTGTATTTGGCATTTCCAGTTTTGAAGACTTTAAAATACCTCATGATAAAAAAATGTAAGATTGGAATAATAAATATTTACATATCATAAAGAAAATGTGTAAGTAAAATAATCAAGGGGTACTGAGTTATTACAAAGTGTGAACAAACTAAATCCTGTTAAAACTGCACTGGAAAAGTGCTTCTCCAATCCAGACTTAAGAAATTGTCCAGAGAATAAGTGTCCCATGGTCATATCTGTGCAAAATGGCTAAAAACAGCATACCCTTCTTGTAGTGTAACTGTACAGATTATCAGAGTAAAGGGCCATATAAATAATATAGTAAATAAGGTTTTTTGAGTTTGCTTAGTAGACAGTTTCAAAATATTCCTATAGTCAGAGTACTTTCTATTATATGATGCATATTTCCATCTTGGGGAATACTGAACTGGTAGTGTTTAATGTGATTAATCACAGAAAGACTGATCGATTAAATGAAATATAAAGCCACAGACTGAGTAAAACAGGATGATTTATCCTTCCTTGAAATTCACCAACAATTCTCAGGTGTGCAGATTATTTTATTCTTTTAGGTTTCACCATCCATAGGAGCATGGCCACTGAACTACACCACTAGATTTAAGTTATATATAGTTATAAGGTAATCAAGGACAGAAATTCAAGAGTATGACATCCAGGTCACTAACCCCTGGATGTATTTCAGGTTTTCAAAGTTGCTTGGTAAATATAGCAGTTAGTATTCTACAATACTATTTGTTGCAGTCAAGCAAGAACAGATTATAATACAACTGTTTTATTCTAGAAATTAGTTTCCTCTCCCTCCCTACCATATCCTTTTTCCTTTCTTTTGTTCTTCCATTCTTTTTATGTCTTTCTCTCCCTTTATCTATCTATCTATCTATCTATCTATCTATCTATCTACCTAACAATAACCTGTTTTAAAACATCCTAATGCCCCCACCAGCTTGGCAGCATGAGAGGACCTCCAGGTCTTTCCCTCTGAAGTTAGAACAACTTGGACAACTATAATTCAACAAAGAATTCCCTTATCAACACACAAACATGCCTGAGAGATCCATGCACTGAGACATCTGAAGGTGTGCCTATCTGAGTGAACAGCAGAGACGGGGGAGCATGGAGGAGAGGACAAAGACAGAAGCAACATGCAGCATAGCACTCATTGTGGCCCCGATATATGCGATATCAGTGAAGGGTCAGGATGCAACTCCTATTGGGCAAATCAGAAGGGCAGAGACAACAATCTACCTGGGTGTCTAGCACACACTGAAGCTGGGCCCAGGGATAGGGACAGAGCAGTGGTATAAGGATCACAGCCTTTCACAGCCCATCAGCAACTTGACAAAGGATTCTGCAGAAACCTGCTCACCCCATCCTTCTGAGGCCTGCCCAGCAGGAAAATTCTCACTCAGCAGATGGTGAAAGGGCTGAAATAAACTTTCCACCCTATGTGGTCTGTACCCATAGTGGCTAAACCCACTGCAGAATGGAGCTGCAGATACACAAACCCAGTTCCTCTTGTCCAACACTCTGCCACTCATCACAGCCTGGTAGACGCAGCCTGCTCAACTTAGCAGCTTCTGGCTATAGGAAGGTGGCACCAGGAACACACAGAAGATTGATAGCCTGCCACTTCCAATCCATGAAGTGCTGTCGCAAAGCCAAGGTAACCAGGTCATAAAGGGGGTGCCCACCTCCTTGGGAATATGGAGCGTTTTTCTACCACTGAGAAGACACCACCCCATAGAGATTCCAGAAGCTACCGAAGTACAGGTAAGAGAAAATAAAAACTTGTGCTTCAGCACCACCTACTGGAAAACAAAAGGAAGACCTTTACATATCAAACTGCTACACACAGTAGTGTCATATACTTTCATTCCCAGAAATGCCCAGGTAGGAAAGTAATTCATCAAGCACAACCAATGACAGAGATAATAAGGGAATTCGGAAAGAAAATGAAAAATCTCCAGAAAATAAACTGAAAGACATGGAAGACTGATTTAAATGACAGAATCCAAGACTGCAGTTCTGGAAAAAAGAAAAAAAAAAAAAACTCAACAAGATGCAAGAAAACTCAGAAAAGCTATTCAATGAGCTTAGAGATAAAAATCAGCAAATACAGTAGCCTACCAAAGAGATCAAAACTATAAAAAATCAAACAGAAATTATGGAGCTGAAGAACTCAGTAAATGAAATGAAAAATGAACTAGTGAACATAGACAATAGAGCACACCAGATGGAGAAAATAATTAGTGACATAGAAGACAGAAATCTGGAAATGACTCAGGTGGAAGAACAGGAAGAGAGTTGAGAGGTAAAACATTATAAAACTCTATGAGAACTATCTGACTCCATTAGAAAGTACAATATAAGAATAATGGATATACCACAAGGAGAAAAGCAGAAGGAAAGAGAGCTTATTCAAGCAAATAATCAATAAGAACTTCCCAAACCTATGGAAAAAACTGGATTTCAAAGCCAAGAAACTAAGAGAACACCTAATTGTCTTACCTCCCCCCGAAGTTATTTATTTTTAGAGAGCAGAAGGGAGATGATGGAAGCAACCTAAGTGCCCACCAGTAGATGAGTGGATCAAAAGACTGTGGTGCATTTACACAATGGAATACTATGCAGCAGAAAGAAAGAAGGAGCTCCTACCCCTCACAACAGTATGATGGAACTGGAGAGCATTATGCTAAGTGAAATAAGCCAGGTGGTGAGGGACAAATACCATGTGATCTCACCTATAAATGGAACCTAATCAATAAAACAAACAAACTATCAAAATAGAACCAGAGACATGGAAATAAAGAAGAAACCCATGCACAGGGACAACATGGGGAGGACTGAGTGTGGGAAGTGGGGGGTGGGTAGGGCAGGGAAGAGCAATGGGGAAAAAATGGGGACAGCTGTAATTGAACAACAATTAAAAATCAAAATAAAAAGAAAGAATAGTCTAAGAATTACTTTAAAAGAATGCTGACCAAGAGGATCACTGGGAAGTACAGAATGACCCAACAGAGGTGGAATCTAAGTAACCAGTCAGAAAAAAGGCCCTGCATGTGGTGAGAGTATGAAGTCTGAAGTCCCTGGAGGAAAAAAATATGTCCCCATGAGAGTGTTCTCTCAGGAGTTCCTGCATATCGCAGACCCCCAAACCCATATTACAACTTAGCCAACCATGCATGTGTGGGCTCTTAACCTTTAGCCCCTTTCTTTCTGGAGACTGCAGCAGAGGGATGATAATGAGCTATTGCTCCACAGGGGAGTAGATGGAAAACAGACTGGTTGCCTATTTTCATTCCCAGCACCCCCCCGCCCACATCACTCGCAGGATCCTAACTGTCTAAGTTAAAAACACTTAAAAATACACATTTGACACAATACAATTATAAGATGGTAGAAACAGTCCAGATATACAAATAGTAAAAAATAAATATAAATCTACTAAACTCACCAAATAGAAGCTATTTTCCAATTGGATTGTTAATACTACTCCCTGCCACCAATAACAAAATATTCTGGGGTAATATATAATGATATCCTGAAGTAAATGATTACAGCCAAAAACCAAATTTCCAGGACCAGACAGCTTCACTGGTGAATTCTACCAAGGACTCAAAGAAGAATTAATATCAATCCTTCTCAAACTCTTCCAAAAACATAGAAGAGGAGGGAATACTTCCAAACTCCTTTTGCAAGGTTATATTACCCTGATACCAAAACTATACAAGGATGTCACAAGAAAAGAAGATTATAGGCTAATATCACTAATGAACACAGATGAAAAAATCCTCACAAAATATTAGCAAACCACATTCGACAAAGCATTAAAACATTCATGTACTATGATGAAGTTGGATTTATCCCAGGAATGCAATAGTTGAACATCCACATTAACAAAATGAAGGATAAAAACCACACACTATTATTTCAGTTGATGCAGAAAAATCACTTGACAAAATTCAACATTCATTTTTGATAAAAACCCTCAACAAAATGTGTATAGAGGGAGCATACCTCAACATAATAAAGACAATATATGACATACCAACAGCTAACATCATACTCAATGGTGAAAATCTGAAAAATTTCCTCTAAGATTAGAAAAAGAAACAGATGCCCCGTCTTGCCACTTTTATTCAACACAGTATTGGAAGTCCTAGCTAGAATATTTAATCAAGAAAAAGAAATAAACGGTATTCAAATTGGAAAGAAGTTAAATATCCATTGTTTGCAGATGACATGACAGTATATGTAGAAAACCCTGAAGACTCCATCAAAAAACTCGTTAGTTCAAAAAAATGAATTCAATAAAGCTGCAGGATACAAAATCAATATGGAAAAAATTGCTGCATTTCTACACACTATGAACAAACTATTAAAAAGAGAAATTAAGTAAACAATCACAAGCCCTGGCTGAGTGCTCAGTTGGTTATAGTGTCATCCCAATATGTCACAGTTGTGGGTTCCATCCTCAGTCAGGGAACATACAAGAATCAACCAATGAATGCATAAACAAGTGGAACAAATGGATGTTTCTCTCCCCTTCTCTCTCTCATTCTTCCCTTCCTCTAAGATCAGTTAATAAGTAAAAAAAGAAAACGAAAACAATATCATTTTAATTTTATCAAAAAAGTAAAATAACTAGGAATAAATTTAACCAAGAAAGTAAAGACATGTATATTTTGAACATTACAAGGCATTAGTAAATGAAACTGGCCTTGGTTGGTGTGGCACAATAGATTGAGTGCTAGCCTGTGAACTGAAGGGCAGCTGGTTCAATTCCCAGTCAGAGCACATGCCTGGGTTGTGAACCAGGTCCCCAGTTGGGGGCATGCTAGAGGCAACTGATTGATGTATCTCATGCACATGAATGTTTCTCTCCCTGTCTTCCACTTAAAAAAAAAGAAACCAAAAAAGACACAAATAAATAGAAAGATATTCCATCCTCATGGATTGGAAGAATCTCTATTGTTAAAATTTCCTACTACTGAGAGCAATCTACAGATTCAGTGGAATTCCTACAAAATTCCAATGGTATTTTTCACAAAAATAGAATAAATAATCCTAAAATTTGTAACCACAAAAGACCCCAATAGCCAAAGCAATCTTGAGAAAGAGGGACAAAGCTGAAGGCATCATGAGCCCTGGTTCCAAACTATATTACAAAGCTATAGCTATCAAAATAGTTTAGTACTGGTATAAAAGAAGACACATAGATCAATGGAATAAAAGAGAGAGCCCAGAAATAAGCCCATGTATATATTGTCAATTAATTGTAACAAAGGACACAAGAATATACAATGGGGAATGGACAGTTTCTCAAATAAATGGTCTTGGGTAACCTGGACATCCACATGCTAGATAATGAAACTCAACAATGATCTTACAGGATACATAAAAATTAACTAAAAATGAAATAAAGACTTTAACATAAGATCTAAAATCATAAAATTGCTATAAGAAAATATAGGCGGTAAGCTCCTCAACATAAGGCCTGGTTTATGATTTTTTAAAAAATCTTATACCAAACAAAAAAGCAAGAAAGCAAAAATAGGCAAGTGGGACTCCAACGAATTAAAAAGTTTATGCACATGAAAGGAAACCATCAACAAAACAAAAAGGTGGCCTACTGAATTGGAGAAAATATTTGAAAATCATGTATCTGACAAGGGGCTAATAACCAAAAAATATAAAAAACCATAAATTGATCATTTTTAATAAAAAATCTGATTATAATGGGCAGAAGATCTGAATAAGCATTTATCCAAAGACACACAGATGTCCAACAAGTACACGAAAACATTTTCAATATCATTAATCATCAGGGACATGCAAATCAAAACCACAATGGCTGTTATCAAAAACTGAAGAGATAACAAGTGCTGGCAAGGATGTGGAGAAAGGGAACACTTATCTACTGTTGGTGGGAATGTAAGTGGTACAGTCACTATGGGTATCTATCCAAAGAAAATGAAAACAGTAACTCAAAAAGATACCTGCATCCCCATGTTCATTGCAGCACTATCTACAATAGCCAAGGCATGAAAATAATCTAACTGTTTATTGATAAGTGATCTGTTAAACTGTGGTTACGTTTATAACCAACCCAGAAATGTCACACACACAGATTACATCAGATTTTTTAGGTAAAGGAAATTTTTTATTTCCATAAACATTTAAAAACATATAAAATTCTAGGTTGTAAAACTGCTACTTTAAGAAAACAAATGTAATTTAATTCACAAAGACAAAGCAATGGGAGAGAGTTCATTTTAGTTGCTTGTAAATGTGGTAATAAATTCAAATAAATTTTGCCATGAATAGTCAGATCTCTTGGTGGCAATATATTTAAGTCACTGGTATTTGAATTAATGAGACTGTTCTTAGGGAAATAAAAAAGTTCTTTTTGGACTTTAAGATTCTTTAATTAGAAGGCAGGTGTTACAATACAATTAATAAAAATAGTTTGGTAGGAAAATGTATTTAAATCAAAATAAAAGGAGTTGACTAAAACATTTAATATAAGAAGAATTAACTACATAGTTTAAAAATTTATACATTAAAGAATATGTTGCTTATTTATTATTCTGAGAATGCAAATATTTAAAAAATCTGTACAGTAATAGTTTGTAAAAATCCAAAACATGTTTTCCTAGTAATAATAAGAACATTTAAAAATGACTTTTCATGGAAGTAAGTTTATCCTAGTACAAAATGAAAATTAGAACAAGCAATACATAATTCATTTATAAATACATACCTATACATTTTCTAAATTTAAGAATAATTTTCTTATTCAGCATAGTACTGGAAGTCCTAGCCACAGCAATCAGATAAGAATTAAAAATGAACAGCCATTTTGAAAATGCTGGAAGGCAGAAGGAAGGAGGAGGGGTACTTGGCTTAAGCAGAGCAAAGGAAATGACAATGGTAATGACTTTATGAGGGAAAAGAGGCCATATTTTATTTTGGAATCCTGAGTGGCTCTGCAATTATAAATACCACATGCCTTGTCAGGTGGGGCTGAGAACCATGACTGGCATTGTGAGGATATTTTGAAATCCTGCATCCAGAGCAGTTAGATATTTTTCTGTGATCCTTGTCCATGTTTCAAAGTCAGTTCATTATTATCACTTCCCATTGCCAACCAGGTGTCAGGGAGGATTAGCTTCTGGAGAAACTGAAACAGAGAAGGTCTGGCTAGGGACCTGAGTCTCAGTGAAGGACACAGTTCATGGTTGAGATGCAGAACTGAAAACTGCAAAATCAACTCTCAAGTATATAGACAGAGCTGTGGGTATTCTCAGGCCTCTTCTTTCTTAATGCTCCCAGAACACGAGCATATAGGCACATATTCACCAGGCAGGAGAGAAGATTATTTTCTTAATTTCCTCAGAGGAAAAGTGTCCTAAAACTGACATTTGTAAGATCCATTAATACAAGCTGGATTTGACATATGATAACCCTAAAGTTACAACAATCAGAAGAGAGAAGAGAGAGGCTTTTGTAGTATCTCACTCTTAGTTTAAAAAGACTACCTTAAGGAATTCCAGCCTAGATGGAGGCATAGGTAGAAACCCTTTGCTTCTTCACACAAACAAAAGGAGGATAACAACCAATCTAAAATCAATAAACAACCAAAATCACCAGAAAATCAAACTGCATGGAACTCCAACAACCAAGGAATTAAAGAAAACTCAACCAAAACAACCAGACTGTAAGGCAGACCACATGGGCCAACTCAGAAAAAACCCAGAGAGGTGGTTGAGAGGCGGGGTTGACAGCCCAACTCTGCAGAGCTGCAAGGGAGGGACTGACTTAAGGGGAAAACTGAGACTCAGAGCTGACTGTGGGCTATGACTGGGGTTGCTGTGGTGAGAGACCCTTCTAGTCTGACAGGAGAGTCTGTTGAAAAGTGCGCTAGAGACTAGCAGGCCAGTGGCAGTGTTAATTCTGCACTGTTCCCTCTCTGGCCCCTCCCACACAGGCAGTGCAGCAAAAGAGGCTTGCCCCGCCCAGGTGAATACCTAAGGCCCTGCCCCCTTACAAACTGTCAGCTGCACCAAGACAAAGAAATAGGGCCCAAATGAAAGAATGCATGAAAGCCTCAGAAAGAGAACTAAGTGATGAGGAGATTGCCAACCTATTTGATGGAGAATTTAAAGCCCTGGTCATCAAAATGCTCACAGAACTGATTGAACTTGGTCAAAAAAATGAAAGAACAAATGAAAGATACACAAAATGAAATAAAGCATAATATTCAGGGAACCAACAGTGACAAGAAGGAAACCAGGATTCAAAGCAATGATTTGGAACAAAAGGAAAAAATAAATATCCAACTGGATCAGAACAAAGAAACAAGAATCCAAAAAATAAAGAGAAACTGAGGATTCTCTGGGACAACCTGAAACGTTCCAATATCCAAATTATAGGGGTGCTAGAAGGAGAAGAACAGCAGAAAGCAATTGAAAACTTATTTGAACAAATAATGAAGGAAAATTTCCCCAATCTGGTGAAGGAAATAGACTTCCCGGAAGTCCAAAAAGCCCAGAGAGTCCCAAAGAAGTCGAACCCAATGAGGAACACACCAATGCATGTCATCATTAAGTTACCCAATATTAAAGACAAAGAGAAAATCCTAAAAGCAGCAAGAGATAAGGAGGCAGTTATCTACAAAGGAGTTCCCATAAGGCTATCAGCTGATTTCTCAAAAGAAACCTTATAGGCAGGAAGGGGCTGGAAAGAAATATTTGAAGTCATGAAAAGCAAGGACCTACAACCAAGATTACTGTATCCAGCAAAGCATTCATTTAGAATGGAAGGGCAGATAAAGTGCTTCCCAGATAAAGTCAAGTTCAAGGAGTTCATCATCACCAAGCCCTTATTATATGAAACATTAAAGGGACTTATCTAAGAAAAAGAAGATAAAAAATATAAACAATAAAATGACAACAACTATCAACAAATGAATGCAAAAGAAAAGAAAAACAGTTCAAATAAAAACCAAGCAAACGACCAGAACAGGAACAGAACCAGAGAAATGGACATCATACAGAGGGAGTTCAGTGAGGAGGGGGAAGGGAGGAATAGCAGGGGAAAGATACAGGGAAGAAGAAGCATAATTAGTAGGCATAAAATAGATGGGGAGAGATAAAAAATAGTATAGGAAACAGAGGACTCAAAGAACTTATATGTGCAAGCCATGGACATGAACTAAGGGGGGAATTCTGTGGGGTTGGGGGGCAGCATGGAGGGGGTAAAGGGGGAAATTGGGAAAACTGTAATAGCATAATCAATAAAAAATACTTAAGAAACAAAAATAAAAGAAAGACTACCTTAAAATATTAGGTTTTTGATGAGCCTCAAACTTGAAAAAAAAAAGGAAATTGGAAGAGACACAGATAAGATATATAGTAAAAGGAAACTGAAAACATTAGTACCTGCAGTACACAAGAAAATACTTCATCCAGGAAATAAAAACAGAATTCTGCAGTATTTCTATGTATCCCTTAGACATCTGGGATATGTCTGAAGTCCCCCAAGTGGATACCTAAAACTGCATAGTACCAAACCCAGTTATACCATTCCCTCCCCCATATATACACACCTTTTCATTTAAAGTTAGAACTAGTGGTTTCTCTTTGGCCTACCTGAATTGACAGCATCACTGCTTTTGAGCTTTGAGGCCATTACTAAGTAAAATTAAGGGTGACTCTAACACAAGCACTGATACAGTGACACACTCAATCTAATAACCAGGACTACTAAGTGACTGACAGGTGGATATCATATACAGTGTGGATGATTCACATCCCTGGCAAGACAAAGTGGGATGGTGCAAGCTTTCACCACACTTCTCAGAATAGCACACAATTTAAAGCTTATGAATTGTTTGTTTCTGGAATTTTCCATTTAATATTTTTGGAACATGGTTCACCTCAGGTATCTGAAACCATGAAAAATAAAATTGTGAAAAAGGAAGAAATGTTGTATTAAAATAGCATTGTAATAGAGAACATCAAAGAGTCCTTGATAATAAAAATAATATACTCAGAATTGAAAATTCAACAGACAGTCTCAAAGATAAAGTTGAGAAAAATCTCACAAGTAGTAGAACAATAAAACAGATAGAGAATAAGAGACTAAAAATAAGAAAACAGGAAAACAATGGACTTGTTCCAATATCTGACTAATTGTAATACTAGAGAAAAAAGACTAGAACAAATGGAAGTAAATTATCAAATAATTAAATTCCTCACATTGAATGATAATTCTCCAATTTAAAATGGCTCACCAAGAGCCAAGAACATGAATAAAATGGACTTACACCATGTCAAATTATTGGGAATGTTCAGAATTCCAAGAGAAAGAAAAACCTTAAAATCTTGGAAAAGGAGGTTACAGGTAAATTAGTAAAGAATTAACAACATGAAACAAGAACAACAATCATGAATATAGTAAAATTATTAGGGCATAAAACCTATGATCATTGAAATAAGGAATCGGTGTGTTTGTGAGGTAGAACAACACATGGAGTTACTCATCCTGAAAGTAGAAAGAAATAATAGGGAGATATGTAAAAGTTTAAAACTACAGAATAAAAGCAACACATACAAAGTAAAACAGAGGAATGTTTTTTGAGAAGGGGGTGGAAAGAGAAAGAGAAGAAAGAAGAGGAGGAGGAGGAAAAGAGAGATTTGATGAAATAATAAGGTTGTCAAGTTAAAGGTGAAACAAATACCTTAGATTGAAAAAAGAGCATTTCAAAAGGCCAAAGATAAAAAGATAAGAAATTCCAGAATGAGAGTGTAGATAAACTTCAAAGAAGCAAGTCTCAGATTGACATCATCATAATATCTATGAATGCAAGAAGACATGGAATGACATTTTTAAAGCATTGAAGGAAAAGGAAAAAATATATATATATAATAAATATATCATCAGACATTTAAAAAAGCTATAGAGTTTGTCACAAAAAGACCCACATTAGAGGGGGAAAAATCAGGGAGATACTAATGTAATATAGAACTTATCACCGTCCCTGACATATAATAGGTTCTCTGTGATTACTGGGGGCGGGGGGGGGAGGCTAGAGTAGGTTTACAGTTGTGAGTAGACAAAATACAGAGTTTCTTCTTCCATTATTATCAATTATTATATTTTTCCATATAAACAACTGTAAACCTACTTCTGCCCCACCCTGCATTTGCTAAGCTAATGTAAAATGAGGTAGTAATTGTCAATACAGAAAGAATGCTGTTGAACTGGAAAGTTTTGAGATTGAAAGCATAGGGACAAAAAAAAAAAGTACAGTCTAAAGCAGACATATCTGCAAGTTCTTCAGTGTCTTCCTATCCCCTGATCCAATATGACTTTATTGATAACACAAAATGATTTAGATTTCAGCCAGGGAAAATGTCTGTGAGATTTACAGAAAGGAATTAAAAGATATCAAATGCCTAAGACAAGAAAATCTCTTTTGTTATCACGCACACAAAAACTACTAATATATTAAAGTCACATGTTTCTATTGCTTCATAGGTTGAAAGCCAGTCATGGAAAAGAAATTTGCTTTTTAAAATGGATTGATAAAGGTCTACATACATTCTCAAAGAAATAATCATTTGTGCAACAGCTACTACTGAAATGAACACAAAGATAAATTCTGAAGCAGAAGAGAAAGGGCCTAATTAACTCGTCTGCCTACAGCTTATATTCATGTCTTCATATTACAACAATGTGTTTTCAGCTTTCTGAAGTCTGAAATCCATTAAGATAATTCTGGAATTTTTTGTATAATGGTTTCTGGAGAATAACTTATTTCCTTTCCTCTAAATGGTTAGAGTACATGAAGAAACCTAAGTTTTTCCAATCACTTCAATGAGTGGTCTTTTATTATTTTATTTTTATAGACCTTGAAGATACAGTATTCATTGATCAGGGTCCTTTGGTTTTATATGTACGAATTCAACTTGATTTAACTTCAGAAAAAGGCTAATGCATGAGCTCAATTATCCACTGATAAAAAGGGCAGGGTACAGAATTCTTTCTGTTCCTGCTTTCTTCTTTCCCTTCTTTTTAAAAATAATTCATGTTAATTATATTTTTCCATTACCATTTATGCCTCCATACCACTTCCATCTCCACTCAACCCCCTCGCCTTCAGTCACCACACTGTTCACTCAGACCACATGGCAGTGGGTATGGTATGTAGCAGATCGAGTCTTATACCCTTATAAGTTATGTCCAAGAGATAAGTAAGTCTTTTGCCCTGCCAAAATTTGAAAAACCTCTCTAGGAGAACCACAGGGTGGCCTAGCCTGAGGCATGTGCTGGTCCTTGAAGCAATCAGAATGTACAGGTGAGAGGGGCACCGTGACTGGAATCTGCCTGTGTCTTCTGCTCATCACGGTAAGAGTGTTGTTTCATGTTAGGCTTCCTAGAAATCAGACTTGGAGACAGAGGTTTGCATGCAGGAAATTCATTAAAAAGTGCTTTTAAAATCAGTATCCGCAAGAATTTAGATGGAACTGGACAACAGGAGGCATTGGGTTGAGCCATTTTGGGGGCTGAGATCATAACAAAAACCTCAGTCAATTCAAGAGAAATGGAAGAGGGATGTCTCTGTATAGTTGCTCTGAATTGTAGGAAGGACCCAGGGCTTTGACCCCTGCATCTAATAATCATTAGTTGCAGGTTGCTCTTGGGAACAGGGGTGACCTTAGGCTTGTGGTGCTCTTCGGCTAGGGTATTTCTGGAGGGGGACTCAGCTGTACGTGATCGGCTGCTAACACTCCCACACACTGGGGGGATGGGTTCTCCAGTCCTGGAGGGGAGAGGGACAAGGATCTGGGTAAAATACCACAGCAACCACTAAGGAAGGCAGGGCCTCCTCCTAGGAGGGTGAGGAGTAAAAGAGGTGCTGAATAGACTAAAATGAGGCCACTAAAAGTCGCAGTGTAATTTCTACTTGACTGGGGGATAAAACCCATTTTATAGGTCTTAATGAGGACATTGTAGTACTGGGCTCTGAGTTAGAAGGCAGAAGTTCCTTGACAAAATAAATTAACTTTTTCTGAGCTTTGTTTCCATCTTTAAAGAGAATGAAAACATATTTCCATGCTTGTCCGCGTTACGCAGAGGATAAGATATAGCTGAATATTAACATTAATTTATAAATATAATTTAATATAGGATTAGAATTCCGACCTTCTTGTTTTGATAATAATGTACCTGGGCACTTTAGGATAAAAAAGTAGTTTCTGCTTAAAATTAAACATGGGAAAATAAGTGTAGATAGCTGGGCTGAAATATAGTTTGCTGAGCATATCTTTATTCTTCAGGAGTAAAAATTAAGAGTTTAAGAATTATTAAACATGCCTATAGCCAGCCCTTTCAGTAAGTCTCTCCGTCTGGTGCTAGGCAAAATTAGCAGAATCCAATGATTTTCATTTTTGGTGTTATCTTCATGGTTTATGAATAGACACCAGAATATTTGGGGGTCTCTTTAGCGTCTTAGTATTTTATCACCATTAACCTTATATCAGTTTGAATCTTTTTCACCTTTCAGCTTTTATATCCACTAAGATTGGAGAACCCCATAAATTGCTGTCTACTGTTTGAATTAGGGGTTCTCTCCATTTGTATGAACCTTACCTCTTGCATGCTTCAAAATCATATTATTTTTATGTCATTATTTTATGATGTTATAAGTTTCAGTGCACATCCTTTTAGTGTATGTCTTTCCAAAATAAGGTGTTTTAATTTAAAATCTTTTCAACTTTATTATAGCACTTTCCTTTCATCTATTTACTTTTCATGAATTTGATTCTAATGATAACAAACAACTCCCTTATTTTATATTGTTATTTATAATTTATAAAGCACATTTACAATATATTTCATTATACTCTATAATGGAGTGAGTTCTGATATGCAGATGAAATCCTGCTTTTAAACAAATGCATGAAAATTTTAAGTGGCTTGTTCAAGTTGGTATGGTTAGGATGTAGTGTTGAGTTCAGGACTCCTACTGCAAAAGACTCTTCACTGTCTTATAATGGGCTTAGATCTCAGTCTACAAAATCAGCTAGGCAAAAGAGAATGAAATTCTTTATTTCCTTAAATCAATTATTTATGATTCTGGCCTCATCATTCTGGGATGTGGGAAATTCAATAATGTCTCAAATCTAATTTCTCCATCCTGGTCAGGCTTCCATAAAAATTTCCAGAGCCTTCCACTGTCCCCAAGCATCATTGCCCACCCACACTTAACAGCATTGAGATGTCTGGGGTCCCAGCCAATATGCTCCCCTTTTCATGAAGCTCTGATATTTCTGTGCTATGTACCAGGAAGAGAAGTATCTTGTAAGAAACCTCTTTTGCCCCTGAAACATAAACTTCTCCTCAAAGTGGACTGTACAATTTGCAGAGCCTAATGCAAAATGAAAATGCAGAGCCCCTTGTTAGACTATTATTAAGAATTTTAAGACAGTGAGAGCAGAGAATTAAATCAAGTATGTTGCCCTTCTACGTACGAGTAGTGCCCTGTGCACAGGTAGTACATCCATATAGCCTATCCTACTTCTCCTTGAGGCAAAGAGTGACTCAGGGAGATACCAAATCACTGAAACCTACTCTCCATGTTTGAGTTCTCTGGATCCAAGGAGGAGAACAATCATCTTAACCTTTTTCTGTGGCAGACTCTGGCCAGCAGAGTCTGCCTGTTGTGGCTGACAACGAGAATAAATGCACAGGCGACAACAATCCTGTGGAGAAAAAGGGAACGGCATGCCTATTCTCTCAAGGGGAGAGTGCCTCAACCCTTGTCTAAACAAGCTTTTATTGTTTTCCTTGGGTCTTACATCAGAGAAAGATTTACTTTCTATTACATAGAATATTATTGTCTACATTTTAGGTACAATCAAGGAAATGAAAATAACATGCCAAGGGGAATGGTGGTGAGCTGATTAGTTCTGTCCTTGTGAAAATTCACACAGGCTTTGGAAATTACCTTGAAGATAGACAACACACACTTGCTGTTTTAGACCAGGGTGATGGAGTTTTAGCAAGAGCAAGCTATAACAGTCTGTATGTATTTCTAGGCCTGATGCCCACGGGAAAACTCCATCTGAAGGTCTGGCTCCTGCCCACCACTTGGCTTCTGTAGGTTTTCCATACAGAGCTGAGGCACATTTGCCAGACCAAAACAAACCGGTCCCCTACATTTCCCCCTTCCTGTAATAGCACCATGATTTGGGAAAAGTTTGCAGGTCAAGTACAATTCTGGGCTTGCCTAGATATATTCTAAAGGGGCCAGATCCAGGATTTCTGAGTTTTAAGTTCCCAAAGGCTAGCGTCTTCTGAGCAAAAATCTTCCAATTTTGTGTAATTGTACTCTTGCTTCCTAGAAAATCTTAACTACATCTAAGTTTATACTCTGAGTTGAATGTCAGACTGTTCTAACATTTATATTCAATGTTTCATAGTTCCTGTAGCATTGCTTGCTTTGAGATGACTAACGTCTATTATCTGCAAATATCTGGATGTCATGGGTATCTGCTATCTGCATCATCTATTACATTGTTTCAAACAAAATTCAAATGTGTCTTCTGGAGAAACAGATTTATTGTCAGGAGAAAACACCTTTAAATTTTGAAGGGTCATCGTTTCTTACACTGGAAAAATAGGTTTTCCCATATCCTCTTTTATTATTTTAGCCCACGTCTTGGTTTATTAAGGTTGTTTTAATGTCCTAGTCCTACTGTGGTAATATTGTCCATTCTATGACTCTTTAGCTCTAGAAAGAGATCTTGTCATTTTTGCTTTGTTTTTTATTAGTTTGACCTAGGCCTCTTAAGTTTTACCACATAGGTACCCCATCCATGTTTTAGGTATCTGGGAACCATAGAGAAGTGAACCTCTTCAGAAGATTCAATAAAGCTTCATTTCCCTCCTTTCTTTATTCCTTCCAACAACTATTGTACATTACATGTTATCAGAGGTTCTAATACAATATTTAGTATTGTTTCAAACTTATTCTCATCACAGTTCACTCTCACCTACACATTTTGAAAGGAGTTTTGAGAGTTTATACAGTTGGCCCAGTGTATCTGTGTGTTTTGCATCCATGGATTCAGTCAACTGTGGATCAAAAATAGTATTTTCGATTTGTGGTTGGGAATCTTCTGATTTAGATGGGTAACTGTATGCCTTGTTCTAAGCCATTTTATATTAGGGGACTTGAGCATGCATGGATTTTGGTATGTGCGAGGATCCTGGAACCAGTTCCCTGCAGATACTGAGGGATTTAAAATATGTGTCATTTAAAATACACGATCATGATTGTTGTCTCAAGATGTGTAAGTCCCGATACCAAGGTTGAAATGGTCCATGTTGAATAATAGTGCAGTATAGTAGCCCCCACTTATCTGCAGGAGATACATTCTAAGACCCCCAATGACTACCGAAGCAGTGGAAAGTACAGAACTCTACATGTATATTATGTTTTCTCCTATACATAGATACTTATGTACCTTTTCACTTAATGCCTAGTAACTAATTAATGTATGGGTAAGCTTATACTTCATGCATATACTGGAAAAAAACATGATTCAGGATCTGAGCCAGATGGAGCATCATGGTGCAAGATTTCATCATGCTATACAGAATGGCACACATTTTAAAACTTATGAGTTGTTTATTTCTGAAATCTTCCATTTAATATTTTCGGACCACAGTTGACCTCAGGTAACTGAAGCCAGTGAAAGTGAAACTACAGCTAAGGAAGGACTACTGTAAAAGAACCCTTAGTAAGCCTGAATACGATCCCCATATGGAATGTATAAGAGTCTTAAATCACAAACTCTGGAGTATAAAATATAGGAAATTCCTTAATATATTTTGCATTAACAAAATTGTAACTCCCAGTTAAATCTCCATCTCATCACTTTTGGGAATATTCAGCCTCAGCCATTATTGCTGTCCTTCCAACAGAAATGTAAGACCCACCTTGGAGCATCTTACACAACAACAAAGTATAATCAGTTTCCTCTCTCCATATAGTTTACCTTGAGATGCTCATGTCTGGATTCAGGTCCATGCCTCAGGTCGAAAAATTCTTCATCCTTCTTACCATGTTTGGTGCACATCTTGCCTCAAGATTATACAGGGTCGGGCAAAAGTATGTTACAGTTGTAGGTATGTGAAACACAATTCATTCTTGTATTATTATTTAATTGTTGTATTATTTTCTATTTGAACAACTGTAAACCTACTTTTACTCCATCTTGCATTTCAAATTTCAACAGCATTGTTCAACTTCTTCAACAAAGATCAGAACACCATATCAATATAATTGAGAATATATTAGTACTATTTGCCTTCATCAGAATTACTATTTCCCCTGACTCTGCATAGAAAAATCAAGCTAAAATGAGTCTCTGCACACAGACTTTCACAGTACCCTTTCATCACAACTCCGACCTGTTCTTGCTATTTCACCATTGTCCTCATACTCCAGATACACTACTTTTATTTGCTAAAATAGAACATATGGATACCCTCAGGAGCTTTAGGAGCCCACATGAGGAACATCAACTGGTACCAAACTCGCGAATAGGACATCTTACTAGGGATATATTCCATGCACACCTACTTCCATTCATATGTGAATCTGGGGTTGACCCATGGTGCCTTTTAAGTTGAAACAGATCTTTGACATTATGGCTTATAACTCCTGCTATCCATTTCCTGTTAATCCATTCTTTCCTTGGGCCAAGTTTGGTCTTTGGTTCATATGGAACCATCATGAGAACCAACTAAAAGGTGACACAGGTCTATGGTAGGAGGGACTTTAAATGAATTAATTTTTCTTCCCCTCTTCCTTTTCTTCCACCCTCTCATCTTCCATTACCAAACTTTTTTGAACACTTATTCTTTGCCATATAACACTGGACATGACTTTAGCTGAATTATTTTATCTGAGATTGACAACAGCCCTATGATGAAGTCACTAAAATTTCCCCACTTTTGATATAAAAAAGGGAGGTAGAGGTAGGTCACATATCTTGAAAGAAGTGGGACTGCAATTCACTTAAACCACAAGTCAAGTACAACTTGATACTCTCCTTCTGCACAGTTTTAAATTATAAATCTAACTACACATATAATACATGCTTATTATAAAATATTCAAACAATATGCAAAACAGTAAATTGGTAGGTGAAATTCCTCCAATTCTGACAGTCCAGCAGAAAACTGTTAGCACTAGGATGAACATAAGTCTTGATGTTTTCATGCATATTTACACATAGAGAAATAGTTATCTAAACTTTATTTGTATACTTCATATGCATGTAGATATTAGATATATTGATATAAACATTGTATAATATCAATGTTATATATTGTTTTGTCACCTCACTTTTTCATTTACTTATATGCATAGCTGCATAGTAATTCAATGTATTGGTATACTATAATTCATTCAAGCAACCCCTACAAGTAGTCATTAATCTTACTGCATTATAATTATGACTTATGTGACCTCCTCCCAGGACTGAGTATTTATTAAGAATAGAGGGGAGGAGGGCACATAAGTCATAATTATAATGCAGTAAGATAAACAACTACTTCTAGGGGTTGCTTGAATGAATTACAGTATACCAATACATTGAACAACAACTAAAATAAAAAAAAAGAATAGAGAATTGTTCTCTTTTTAAATATATCCCCAATATTGAACTAGCTCTCTTTTTAAATATATCCCCAATATTGAACACAGCACCTAATGGATGGATGAATATTTAAATGGATGGATGGAAAGAAAAAAGGATGCAGCACTATGGTAATTTTCACACAGGGAAAAACATATTTAGTTATTGACATAGTTCATGGAAGAAGAGTAATAAGATCTTGAACCATGGTATCAAACATAATAATAGAAGGAGGTGAAGGATCCAGAAAGCTATCTTGAATGGCTGGTTGTTTAGCTTGTAAAAATATTTATCTCATATTTTTAATAAAATGGTTTTAAATAGTCCACTGATTTCCTGTGGGTTATTGACTTTTACATTTATCTTCAAAATTTGACTTACTATTGCATTTGTATACTGAATAATTATATTGTATATTCCTTTGACTTCCTTTCCCACCATAATTCTGAATTTAATTGTGTGGTGACTCACCAACATTAATTCCTACAGGAGTTTCTGTTCATCTTCCAGTACAAAGTCCCTTGTAGGTTCAAGAAATAACTGCTAGAAAAAAATAATTTGTGTGAGTAAAACCTGTACTTCATTTTTTATTCCAATGAGACATGATTGAAGAATAATAATAGTAATAAGTTACCGAGCATCTCCAATGTCAGGCACAACAATAAGTGGTATATACAAGTGTTATTTTTAAAACAATTTAAATCTCAGAACTATGAGGAAGTTAATAAAGTGACAAAGTAGCTAGGCCATGGTATAAAATCAGTGCAAGCTGACCTCAAAACTTGTTCTTTTCATCACTACAAGGATTCATTCCTCTATGACTATTTTCCTCAAGTCTATAGTTCTCTCACCTTCACTTAAAATTTTAGCTGAGTTCTATTTACCTAGTCAGGTAACTTGCAGAGTGTCAACAATGAGAAAAATATATAGGAAGTGTTTCCTCTATGTAAGTCTTCCTCATTGTGTGTGTTCACTGCTCTCCTGCTTTCCCAAAAGGAGGCCTAATCCTGTAGTATTTCTTGGACAAATACATGCTTACCAGTTTGAATGCTGAGTTGCTCAAACATCCTTCACTTCTTCCCTCAGGCTCTCCTTAGGCTAATTTAAGATTGAGCTCATAGTGCTGATAACTGGACCTGCAAAGGTGTCCCTAATTCCCTTACTTTAATACACACCTGGAAAGAAAATCATTTTGGTTTTCACCATATATATCAGTATTGTGTCCACTTTGTACGGGGTTATCTGAAGGGTCCCCTATAATTTGGTCACTGCCAACCTCGCTCCACATTTTCCCACTGAAGAAGTCTTCTTGTGTGGTAGGACCACCTAACTAGAACACATACTTTCTGCACTCTGATTTACATAGGTAGTCCCCACCTTGGTTTTCTTTCACCCACAACTTTTCTCCTTGTTGAATGCCTACTCATTTCAAAATATTTCATTCTTTGGGAAGGTTCTCTGACATGTTTAGGTAAAGCTGAATACTGGAAGGTATATTCTTCTACTATATCATTAGATGTCAGTTTATGTGAATTGCATTTGAAGATTACTACATCATCCCTTGGATTGCATCTCCCAGCAGTCAGTCCTGCTTCTCACTGCAGGGCAATGATTTTGTATCAGCTATATCTCTAAAAGAGTTTTTGTGAAACCTTGCCAAAAATCTTGGAAAGCATGAAAGTTAGAAGGTTACATATTCAAAGGGCTGAAAGAAAAAGACTAAAACTATTCTTCAGAAATGAAGGAAAAGTTACATTCCCAGATAAACAAAAATTGAGAGAATTCCTCACTACAAGAAATACTACAAAGAGTCCTTCAGGCTGAAATGAAAGAACACTAGACACTGACTCAAATCCACATGACCTGCTGGCCAAAGAGTACATGATTCACTTATGTTTATCAAAAAATAAAGAGAGGAAAGGAGGAAACTTTTAGAGGTCATGATTCAGTTTATGGTGTTCTATAAAGTGATGGCTTCATGGGTATATACTTATCTTCAAACCCATGAAGATGTATATACTAAACATGTTCAGCTTTTTTTTTGTATGTCAATCATACCTCAACAGAAAATGAAATAAAGAGCACAAGGCAGTTGTATATACCAACAATGACATATCAGAATAAGAAATCAGGAAAAAAATCCTATTTGCTATTGCAACAAGAAAAATAAAATACCTAAGAATAAACCTTACCAAGGAGGTAAAAGATGTGTATTCAAAAAACTACACAGCACTGAAGAAAGAAATTAAGGAAGACACAATAAATGGAAGCATATACTGTGTTCATGGATTGGAAGGATTGATATCATCAAAATGTCCATCTTACCCAAAGCAATTTATAGATTCAACGCACCCCTATTGAAATACCAGTGACGTATTTCACAGATATAGAACAAACATTTCAAAATTTATATGGAACCATAAAAGACCTTGAATAGCCTCAGCAATTTTGAGAAAAAAGAACAAAGGAGGAGGAATCACAATACGTGATATCAAACTATATTACAAGGTCACTATAATCAAAACAGTATGGTCCTGGCATAAGAAAAGGCACATAGACCAATGGAAAAAATAGAGAGTCCAGAAATAAACCCAAGTCTATACAGTCAATTAATATTTTACAATGATGGAAGAAGCATAAAATGGAGTAAAAATGGCCTCTTCAAAAATGGTTTGTGAGAACTGGACAGCTATATGCAAAAAAAATGAAACTCAACCACCAACTTACACCATACACAAAAATAAGTTTAAGGTGGATAAAAGACTTAAATATAAGTTGTGATACCACACAAGTCCTAGAGGAGAACATAGGCAGGAAAATCTCAGATATTCCATGCAGCAATATTTTTTACTGATCTGTCCCCTGGAGCAAGGGACATAAAGGAAAGAATAAACAAATGGGACTTCATCAAAATAAAAAGCTTCTATACAGCTAAAGAAAACAGCAGTAAAATGAAAAGGGAACCAACCATATAGGAAAATATATTTGCAAATGATACTATGGACAAGGGTTTGATCTCCAAAATATATAAAGAACTCACACAACTCCATTTCAGGAAGACAAACCACCCAATTAAAAAATGGACAAAGGACCTGAACAGATACTTTACCAGGGAGGACATACAGAGGGCCCAGAGACATAGGAAATGATGCTCATCATCACTAGCCATCAGAGAGATGAAAATTAAAACCACAATGAGATACCACTTCACACTGGTCAGAATGGCCATTGTAAACAAATCAGTAAACAACAAGTGCTCGAGAGGTTGTGGAGAAAGGGAACCCTAGTGCACTATTGGTGGGAATGCAGATTGGTGCAGGCACTGTGGAAAACAGTATGGGATTTCCTCAGAAAACCAAAAATGGAACTGCCTTTTGAGCCAGCAACACCACTGTTGGGAATACCCTAAGTATCCTTAAACACTAATTCAAAAGAACCTGTGCACCCCAATGTTCATAGCAGCACAATTTACAATAGCCAAATGCTGGAAGCAGCCTAGATGCCATCAGTAAATGAATAGATCAAAAAACTATGGTACATTTACACAATGGAATTTTAGGCAGTAGAAAGAAAGAAGGAGCTCCTACCCTTCACAAGAGCGTGGATGGATCTGGAGAGCCTTATACTAAGTGAAATAAGCCAGGTGGTGAAAGAGAAATACCATATGAGTTTACCTATAAGTGAAACCTAATCAACAAAACAAAGAAGCAAGCAAAATATAACCAGAGACATGCAAATAAAGAACAAACTGACAGTAAGCAGAGGGGACGGGGGAAAGGGATAATGGGGGAAAATAGGGGAAGGGCCATCAAGAAACATGTATAAAGGACACATGGACAATGCCAAAGGGGGTAGGTTCAAGGATGGGAGGCAGAGATGGGTGGGGTGGGAGGTGTGGTGGGGTGAAAATGGAGACAACTGTCCATTTTCCATATATCTGTATATATACATATATACACACATACATATATATGTTACATACACACATACATATATATTGCATTATACAATGATATTATTTGACTCTGATGATTATCTCTCTGTGAAGTGTTTTAGAAGATTAATCTGTTAGAATACTGAGCCATATGTAGGCTTCATTGGTAATACTCATCTGAATATATTATAAAAATGCTAAGGTAAAAGTTAAAAGGCTGGAGACAAAACAAAATGTGCACATTAATTATGACTATGTAAAAGTGTTATACATACTCTTGCAAGTGATACCTCAGACAAGGGATTTCCAAAAAGTAAATTAATTCAGAGGGTAAAAATATACATTAAAGTAATCTCTAGATTCAATCGATTATCTAGAAACTTTGAATGAGACTTTGATCTTTCTAGAAGGAAAAACTCATTTTGGACAGAAGGGAAAAGATGTACAAAACCACTGACTCTATTTCCTGCCAATGAGAATTCCCTATACTTAAGGGATATAGCCATATTTGTAATTGGAAAAATAAATAACTCTAGAGAGAGGGCAGAAGTGAAAAAGACCCCAGGCAGTTATCTTGTTTGTAGGCCCCCGGCTAATCCACATGACATGATTAAAACCTGGTCACAAAAGGTATCGAATAGTTAAAAAGAAGGGGATAAATTGAGGAATTATGAAAGTAGAGTTGATATTACTGATTATTTGACATGGAGAGCTTCTTTGGAGGAAAGTTTAAATCCATTTAACAAATATTTATTGAGCACCAACTAAACGGCAGGCATTGTTCCATTTTATGAGGACACAGTTGTATGTAAAACAGGAAATTTCCTGACCTGCTTAGAGTTTACCTTGTGGTGAGGAGAATGCAGGAGACAGGATTAGGCTAAGGTTTCTGTTTGGGGAGACTAAGTTGAAATAAAACCTCCAAACAATAAAGTGAAAATGGAAGGAAGAGTAGATTGGGAATGAAGGTCATGAACCTAGTCACATGTATTTTGAGGTTTTGGTTCCTGGAAGATATTATACAGGGGCATTTGGTAGTAGAACTACATGGAGAAGCAAGGTGTTTGATATGCTAAAGAGAAAAGTGAGAACCCATGGGGCCAGGAGGCAAGAATGAATGGGAATACAGATAAAGATGTGTTATAGAATTATATACCTGGAACCTATATAATTTTATTAACCAATGCTACCTCAATAAATTCAATAAAATCTTTTTAAAAGTTTGCTTTTGGTGAGGAGGATGGACAGACGTATCTTCCAAAATGGGTGGAAACAGATGAGAGTGAGTGTTCTTATAGAAACTTTTGGTGATAGACCATATAAATGTGAAATATTTAGTAAACTGAATATTCTTTCTGATGTAGCAAAGGCCCGAGGAAGGTGGAAAAGTGTGGCACCATCAATACAAGGAAATCATACTATGCAATTGTTTAGGGTTAAATGAAATTATTGTTAAGTGCTTTTGAAGAGCCAGAAAAGATCAGAAATCATGAGTTTAACGGTACTGATCAGTGAGTATGTAATTTTTTTTCTTAGTAAAGCTTGGCAACCCGGGAGCAAGTAAAGAAAGCAAATAATTAGAGTTATGATTGATACAATGGTGAAATTTATAAGGACACGTGCAAGGAAGAAATAAAGAAGTGAATAAATTGCAAATGCTGATCAAAGTGGTTTCAAGGAGATTGATGGAAAATTCAGAATGAATAGGGAATCGCTTAAAACCAGTAGTGTGGTGGCAGCCAGGTTGAACTGTGAGGGATCAAGAAGCTGAGAGTTTCTATGGTGTTGCAGACTATTAGAAACATGTGTGAGTGCTTTTAAAGTTATAAGCATTATAAACATTATCTATGTAAAATACTGTTATAAAATAAGAATATTTATCAACAAACATTTCCTCAATTATCATATCACTGTGGTTAAGAACAGGGGCACTGGAGTTATAATTTTAAATCCTGTCTCTTCCACTCACTAGCTGTGTGACCTTGTAATTCTCTTCTCAATGTGCACACTCAATATTCATTCATTGTAGGTATTGCTATATAATTGATTCTTAACACAGAATGGAAACTTAGAGATCATCCAATTTAATGTTGCCATTTTACAAAGCATAAGGTCAAGTTTACAAGGTTACACGGGTAGCTATTTTTTAATGTAATAGAATAACATATTTCTTTACTTCTGTGCTTAAAATTCTAACGCTATTTTTCCATATTAGATATTCACTGCAGTTCATGTACTGAGAGAGCTCATTGTGGTCAGTTTTGCATGGATGAAAAGTGCTTTGAACTGAAGCATTTTTCCTGAGTAATTAATACAAAATAACAGGGAAATTCAGTACCTTGATTTCAAGACTAGGATATTTGGCAGTGACCTGATAACCTCCTTTGCCTTAGGCGAGTGTTTAGTAAGATTTAGCAGAGTAACTGGGAAATTTCAGCCAATTTGAAATATTTTGTTTTAATTTCTTTTTATTAATTGCTAATTTCCAATACAGTGCTTGAATTTATTCACTAACATAAAAATTGATCACGGATGATAACTTGTCTGATTTATAGTCAACTAGATATGTTGAATGCCAATAATACATCTGCCATAGTCACATTATATATTATGCTATTGAAATCTTGTGATTTAGTATTCTCATTTTGCTGGAGAATAAAAAGGAAGATCAAATTGTTTATTTATTTTGTTTAAATTTATACAGCAAGTGAGTGGTTTGAATCTAATCTTCTTGGTCCAACTACGGGGCTATTTCAAATATGACTTGGTAATCAACAAACCTTGAAAACCTGATAAAATTTTTGTAATATATATAAAAAATTGTTACCAACATAGTCTATTAGTTTCTTCTAGGTTAATTTCTCTGATAGAATGGTCACTTCCCCTCTGGTATAGACACAGGATGTCAAAATTCCAGAGTTGTGTGCATTTCTTTAAGTATAGCTCACCCCGTCCTTCCTTCCTTCCTTCCTTCCTTCCTTCCTTCCTTCCTTCCTTCCTTCCTTCCTTCCTTCCTTCCTTCCTTCCTTCCCTCCCTCCCTCTCTTCCTCCTTCCCTTCCTTCCTTTTCTTTTCCAGGAATCCAACCTGAATATCCAACCAGAGAAGTTGATTTGATGAGAAAGGCAAAAGTGGGACTATATTTTATCACATTTCTAGGTCAAAGGAAAGTGGAGAAGGGATCATTATCTGAATGCCTGGGGAAAGCAAAATCAGGTGCAAGTGCTCGTCTGAATAGAGGTACGCTGTCAGTGTAAAATACTCAATTTTGAAGACTTAATGTGAAAAGTAATGTTAATTAGGTTATTAACATTTTATATTGATTAGATGTTGAAATGTTTCTAGATGTATTGATTTAAGAAAAATAATTATTAAAATTACATTCACCTGTTACTTTTTACTTTTTAAAATGCGGCTACTAGAATAAAATTATACATATGGCTTGCTTATGTGGCTCACATTACATTTCTTTTGGAAAATGCTGTTCTCAAGTATTCTGTGGCCATTATTAGGTGGGACACAAATATTCTAATTCATTCTGTCTTCCCCTTCCCCCCTCCCTGTCTAATGCTTGACCTCTACCTATATAAGATTAGATGTAGATGTAGCTCAATGAGAAACCTGTCATTTGAATAGGTGTTCCCCTATAAATAATGTGTCATTTTCTGTCTTGTTTTCACAATTATTTATTTGCTTCTAGTTTTCGGAAGTCTGATTCCAATGTACCTTGCAGGGTTTTTTTAAAAATTTAATTTATCCTATTGGAATTTTCTGTTTCCTGAATCTGCAAGTGTGACTTTCTTAATCATGGTAAGTTATTGCTATTACTTTTTGTCTACTTTCTCTGTTTAGGACTTTCTGTACTGTGTTGAACAGAAGTGGTGAAAGTGGGCATTCTTGCTTTGTAATGGACCTTAGAAGGAAGCTTTCAGTTTTCTCCATTATTATAATGTTAGCTGTGGAATTTTCATATATGTCCTTTGTGTGGAAATAGATTCCTTCAGTAACTATTTTGTTCCCAGTTTAATCATGAATGGATATTGAACTTTATCAAATGCTTTTTCTTCATCTACTGAGATATCAAGTGGTGTTCTCAATGAAGCCGTTTTATGATGGCTCTTTTAAACTCCTTGTCAGACAATTCCAACATCTGATTAGTCCTAATGTTGGCATTTTTTGGTGCTTTTTTTCTCAGTCAACTACTGTCTGTCATGGTTCTTGGCATAACAAGTGGTATGTTTATTCCATCACTAACACCTGAGGTACTCTCTTATGACACTTTGGATTCTATTGAATTTTCTTTTTTTAAGTAAGCAGTCTCTCTCTCTTTTTTTAACATTTGTTATTATTGTTCAAGTACAGTTGTCTCCATTTCCCCCCACCACTCCCCCCCACCCCAGCCATCCCCACTTCCCACCCTCGATCCTACCCACCTTTAGTGATGTATACGTGTCCTTTATACATGTTCCTGAAATCCCCTCCCCCTTTCCCCCTTTATTCCCTCCCATCTCCCCTCTGGCTACTATCTGCTTGTTCTTAATTTCACTGTCTCTGGTTATATTTTGCTGCTTGTTTGTTTTGTTGGTTAGGTTCCACTTACTTAGGTTCCACTTAGGTGAGATCATATGGTATTTGTCTCTCTCAGCCTGGCTTATTTCACTTAGCATAATACTCTCCAGATCCATCCATAAGTAAACAATCTCTTATTGGTAAGTAGCATGAGGGCTGGGTAGGTACATGTGTTCAGTTTCTCACGGGACCCCACTGACATCACCTTGACAAAAGTAGTGCACTGACTCACACTGCCTCAAAGCTTCAGTGACACCTTCCTGGCTAAAGTTGGGCCACTGAGATTTTGGAGTTGTGTCTAAGCCTAGCCTATTCTGATTCTGATTGCATTTCTTATTATCAGTCAATTTCCTAAGCAGAGAAAACAACAGATATGATTTCCACTTAGAAAAAGGAAAAAAAATTCTAAGAAGGGTAAAGTCCCTTTCAACTTCCAAGAAACATTTTACCTAACAATCTTTTTTTTTAAGTAGAAAGTGATATTATTGTGTTCATTTTGTGCCTTTGAATATTTTCCATAAACTACTTTGCAGGTACCATTCAGTTCTGTGTGTTACTGATGAGGACAATTCAGAGCTTTGGGGCACATGTAGGTATTCTTTATAATGATTCAGCTGGGGAGATATAAGTAGTTTAAATCTCCCAAGAGGAACTAGGGTGAGATCAGCATCATTCATTTGGGAGACATTAAAATTATTCTTCTGGTCAACACTGGAAAGTGGCAAACAGTATGGGACAGCAATTCATGTAACACTTTAGAAAATAAAACCTTTGAGTTTTCAATTATTGGCAATGTTGGAACTTTCTTCATCATATCTTACAGGTATGGTCCCAATGGAGTCACTGGAATACCTCTTCAAATTATTCTTTTTTATATAGATTATTTTAAACATTTTATTTATTTTTAGAGAAAGGGGAAGGGAAGCAGAAAGAGTGAGAGAGACACATCAATGTGTGGCTGCCTCTCGTGCACTCCCTACTGGCGACCTGACCTGCAACCTGGGCATGTGCCCTGACTGGGAATCGATCCAGTGACCCTTTGGTTTGCATGCTGGCACTCAATCCCTGAGCCACACCAGCCAGGGCCAAATTATTATTTTTTAACCAAATAAATAGAAAACTATACCGGCCAAAGCTCTTACACCAATATTAATCTAATGGCAATAGCTGATTTTAAAAGAGAGATAAAATACACATTTATTAACTTCTGATATAATAATATATAGCAGTACATTGAGGCAAAACTACTCCATCTCTCATTGCACATTTCAAAAGCATTTACTATCTGCAGCAATCCTGCCTTGATGATACAGGGATGGACAAAAGTAGGTTTATAGTTGTTTGTATGGGAAAAGACATGCAGGTTATAATTAAGGATATGAAATAATCTCAACAATAATAAGACAAATAATACACATAGACACTGCAATATTTAATGAATATAAGAATAAAGTACAATATTTATTAATTACCTTCTATATACATTGCAGTTTTCATTAACTGGTTTTACTCGATTTATGAGTTTATTTTTATTTACCTATAGTATATAACTGAAGCTAACCACTGAAGATTAAATTAATTTCCTAAAGTCCTATGGGTCCACATCATGTGTCAGAATATAAAAATGACTAACAGAATAATGCAACATGAAAAATACAACATGAGTATAAAAAGAGATATTTTATCATTTCAAATGTATTAAGACTTATGAATACATGATATAGATTAGCTATTGCATGTTTCAAATTTTCTGAGTACTCTTAAATCATTGAACTTACTATATAGATTATTTTAATGAATAAAGTATGTACTTATAAGAACTGAATTTTTAAAATATTTTATACCTTTGAGTCTGATGATTTTTATTTATTTTCTGACTTAAAGGAGACATATTAACCCTCCAACTTTAGAAGGGTGATCTTTCTTTTATATACTTTCCAAACCTAAGAAATTTGCTTTGTAGTAGAACTGGCTAGTACAAAGATGTTTGAACAATTGCTCCTATCTTATTCTATGTCCATAGCTTTTCAGATGGGAAAGACGTGAGTGCAAATTTCCCTAGCATTGACACTATGAGACTTTTTCTTATTGCTAAACTTAAGCAAAAAGATACCACTGAGTTATGGGGCTAACTGACCTTCATATCTAACATTGATATAATTAAATTCAATCCTGCTAATGACTCTGTTATGTGGCTCAATGCTAGAAATATAATTGCATAGGATCACCATACCTCCTTTTCTCTACTCTTCTCCTGCTCTATATACTTTTCCAGCACACCCTCACCCTCACCCCAAGGGATCTACTATTGTCTTAATGTTTTATGATAGTATAATGGAAAAAAGCACTGGACCAGAGTCAGAAGTTTTAGGGATTAGTTCTGGATTTGTGCTTAACTAGGTGTGTGAGCCTTCATTGAGCCTCAATTTTATCATCTGTAAAATGAAGTGTTTGGACTAGATGGATGTTTTATTTTCTTTTTAATCCTAAATTTCTTTCTAATATTAAATGTATAGAACTATAATTTATTTAAGTTAGAAAATGAATGAGAAAAAACTGAATCATACTAAGTTATTACTTCCTTAGTGTACTATTCTTTCTAAAATAATCTGCATTGAAATAGGCTTGGAAAAGGCCATGCTTATAATAAAGAAATGAATATTTCATCACAGAGTTTTAGGCAATGTTATTTAGGATGATATTTTGAGGTTACAGTAGCTCTCATAGCTCATGTACACTGCCTCTGTCATCTATATGAAAAAAAAGATTATTCAGGCCAAATGTTAGAAACGTGTGGGTTGGAAACATATGGGAAACTTGCCAGTATACTGTGGCACTGTACCTGTTTTTGTTGGATTGAGAAAAATGGGTCTCATTCTGCCTTCATCAGCCATATGCATATTTTCCTCTCTCTCAACATCTAGCCTTCCAAGTATGAATAGGGTCTACACATGACCCTTTAAGCTGTTCTATCCCATATGAAGAATCTAGATAATTCATTTTCTCACACGTTCCCTTAGAATTCCTTCACTAGGTTCCAGTAATGGAATCATGCACCCTTCCATCCTTGACAAAAAAATCAGTGAGGGAAAAGAGGCCAAAGACTGTATTTTCTAATGACATAAAACTTATTGTCCACAATATTCTTTCCACATTGATAATAAATAGATTTAAGAGCAGGGAAATCCAAATAAACATGATTTTGAAGGAATTCTATTAAAAAATTAGGAGAGTTGTGACAATTAGACTTTGTAAACAGTGGTTTATGACTAATGTACATGATTCTAAGTATAATAACTGGAGAAGGGAATATATCAGAATTCATTTAGTTTACAATTTATTCTGTATTCTTGGATACAGATAAATTTTAAGAAGAATGAAATTCAAAATCAAGTTTCCTAAATAAATTTATCTGATATCTAGGACTGACCTTACTTAAACTGGGAGTCATCACTGCTTAAATTCTTACCTTTTAAATGTAAATACAAAATGCTAATCACAATATATAAGCAATTACTAATGTCTACTGCAGTGACTTTTTTTAAGTGCACTTCATTTTGCAGATGGCGAGAACTGTACTAACACATCTATTGTTAGCGTGAAAGTCAAGCGATCATCTGTGTAGGTGGTTGTGTGGGAGTAATGCTAAGATTTACAAGGATTTTCTCCCACATTGGCAATCCTCACTGAACAGAGAGCCATATGAAACAGTCTTCTGTTCCCTGGTATTTTTAATTATTAACTTAATTTGTAATAATATAAAAATTCTCAATTAAAGTTTGCCATTTTTCCACCCAGATATCATCTTCATCTTTTAAAAATATATTTCTTGATTTTTTCAATCAGGTATGTACCTATTGAGAGGGGGAAGCTCTTATAAGTTTATCAAAGATAGAAACTCAGGGAAGAAATTAGTAATTATGTTCAGTCCGTCAGTGATGAGATTAAAAATTCTTACAGGTTTGCATCAATAACTATATACTTAGACTTAAAAACCAAAGGGGGAGTTTTTAACTACCTGTGTACTTTACCGTCTTTCTATATAACTGTAGTGGTAAAAATGCAGAATATTTCTAGCATCTTATTTCTCATTATTAATGTAGGTGTCCCAATTTAGATACTATCTCAAGGGAAAACAGTTATATATTAAAGCCCCATGGAGCCCTATAGCACCCACAGTTATTAAACTCACAGCAGACAGAACAGAATTGCTTCTTTTCCATTGGGCAAAACTGCCTTTCTTCTACAGAAAGCTCCTTTCATCATATTTTTTTCCCTTGCATTGCTGTAGTGTTGCCAATATCTGGACACAGGACAAAACCCTGGCTAACTCGACTATCTCCTAGACCTAAAGACTGTGATCTAAAGTCTTAAGAAATCTTTTACAATTCATTGCCTCTGGTGGTGAAGGGCAGTAGGATTACCATACAGACATTATCAAGGTCTCCTAAAGCTACCAGGTTCCAGTCTGGACCATACTTGGTTCTTTGCCTTTTCCTTCAAAACTATGTATTCTTTAATCTTTTTCCAATGTATATGCTTTGGTGGCCCCACTTATAAAATTTCTTTCAGCCAAAAAAATCCATGACTGGTAAATAGTATTAAATAAATGTCATCTATTTGATCTGAGAGGAAAGCTCTTTAGAAAGTCATCAAATCCCTTTTGTTACAGTGAAAGATATCCAGACCCAGACTTAACATGAATTGTCCAGCTAACATGGAATCAGAACTGAGCCACAAAAATAAGGTCTTCCAATATAAAAGATCCATTGACAGGATAATTTGGTTTACTTCTAGCAACTTATGATTTTATCACCTTTTCATTCAGGTCTGTGAAAATTAGATGTTTTTGCCCCCTGGTATCTCTTAACATTTTTATCATCTTTCATTCCTGCATTCCTCGATAGCTGTACTTAATAACATTCCTGAACGTGTTTATTTAAATCTTCTGCCTTAATCTTGACTTTACCATTTTTCCTTTACAACATCTCCATTATGACCTTCAGCAAATTACTTAATCAATTCGTCTTGGCTTTTCCAACTGTTGTGAGGATTACATGAGTGAGTGAGTATACATGAAGCACTTAGAATAGAATAGAGCTCATGATAAATGCTATATAAATGGCACCTAGTAATACTATCATCATTGTTGTTGCTGTTATTTAATAGCATAATTATATAGATCATTATTCCTCTTCCCTTTTGGTGTTATTATCCTCTTATCATGTATTTTTTAAAAAATTTAGACTATTATGTTTCTCACAATATTTTCTACTTTCAAAAATAGAAAAATTGATTTATAGCCACTGAGCTAGATCATTCAGTTTCATACAAATAATTTGGAGGGGGGGGGGACACCAAACAATCAGACAAACAAACAAACAAAAAAAAAGCTATTCCCAAATGAAGAAAAATAACAATTGAAGGGTGACAAAAGCAAAATTAAAAGACTTTAAGCATGGTTTATATGCAAACACCACTTATATTATACTTTGTTTTACCTTGGATATACTAGTGCATTGGGAAACAGGAATGTAAGATAGTAATCAAGAAAAATACTAAAGTAAAATTTAAAATCAAATTATTATCACCATTTTTTTTTTGGACTGACTCTTTCAGGGTTGACACAGCCAATGAAACTATCAGTTTGGAACTTCATTGAAAGATATATATAATTTCAGTTGATTTAGAGGGTTTTAATTTTATCACTACAAAATAACCTATAAAAGAACCATACATAAATTCCATGACTTAAATCCCAAATTCACCTAGCTTTATATCTGCAGAACTGAAAATAAATGCCAACATTAATAAACAAAATGAATTATGTTAAACTAACAAGAAAATAATAAAAATACCTACTAAATAAATTATATTTCTTTCTTTTTATGGGCATCTAAATTGTTGAAGGAGTAGCAACTTTGTGATGCCTGGCCAAAAAGTAGAAGACTAAATAGATCTTAAAATAGTCAGGTATTCCATATTAATGTAATTGAAGCAGCAGTATCTGTGTCTCCTTTCCAGGTCAGTTCGGAAGTGATCCCTCAATTCAACAGCGCAGTTTATATCATTGCTAAAAATAACAACATAACATTTTCTCCCTAAGGTCGATTTAGGGAACAAATGTACTGTAATAATTACAGCCATTATTTGTGGCAATTTTCCTGAGTCCTGAAATGAATGCAGATATTTAGGAATGGGAATCATCAAATCATACTGGAGAACTATCTGACACTTTGACTTTGGAATGCAGTGTGCTTTTTTATTTAGTTGGTGTTATTTAGACTGGAGGACAGTCTAAGTAAGGAATCATCTCAAATTTGCAATTGAAAGAAAAGGACAGGAAAATATATCAAATATAGAAAAAAACTATCCATTATCTCAGGCCAAATCGCACTGCAGTGTTCATCAATGCAAACAAAAATAGATATTTGATTGCTAACTCTAGAAGCAGCCAAAATCCCCGGAAAACATTATTATAAAAATACCATCTGATATCCATTCAAGAAATCCTGGGATATAATAAAAACTGTGTAAATATAGAAATTATAGGCACAAAAGTTAAAAATGTTATCAACTTACTAAATTTATACAGAAAAATCAAATCAGATATGAGTTGTTCAATATTTACTTTATTGTAAAAAGGTGCTTACATTTTTTTAAAAACAAACCAAAATATATATCATGAGTAAATCTTAAGGTCACCAAGAGACTTTTGGACAACCTCTACACATTTGTGTGGAAGTTTTCAGAAGTCTCTCACAATGATCTCAAAACACAGTTCCACTTTTTACCTTAAAAAAAGAAATTCTAAGGAGTCTACCTCTACAGAATTAGTCAGCAAGATTATTTTACATTCTTGATAATTGTGAATTACTGTGCTTTTCATTGCTTCTCTCTAGTTTCTTTTTAGGACCACTGACTTTTCCTCTTTACATTGTTTTCAGATATCACAGCAAGCAGAGACTTAATTTATACCTATAGAAAATTAATGTTGATAAAATCATTTGCCATAACCCAGAAACCAGCTAAGCAGGCACTTACTGAAAGTAACAATATCTAAGAAGCAAAAAGTCCTGAATGAAAGGCAGAATCATAATGAGAAAGGCTAGTAAGAAAGAAATTGGAACTAATATGTTTTTTTCCTGTAGCAGGTACTCAAGAAATATTTTTGGCTGTTGTTTGCTCTTTATCATCATGGGAAAACATTAGGTATTAAATAAAAGTGACCCAATCCTGACTTGGCCCCCATAGTCTCTCAAACAAGTTACGTTTTGAGAAAATCAAGTGAAATGTAATAATTGGTAGGTAAAGCTTTTTAAAACAGATACGTTTTTTATTTTTTTCTTTAAGTGGAACCTAATCAACAAAATTAACAAGCAAGCAAAATATAACCAGAGACATTGAAATTAAGAACAATCTGACAGTAACCAGAAGGGAGGTGGGAGGGGATAATGAGGGGAAGGGGGGAAGGGTTTTCAGGAACAAGTATGAAGGACACATGGACAAAACGAAGAGAGGGGGTGGAATCAGGGGAGGGAGGTGAGGATGGCTGGGGTGGGGGAAGTGGTGGGGGTAAATGCAGAAAACTGTACTTGAACAACAATAAAAAAAGAGTACAGAGTCCTGGCTGGTATAGCTCAGTGGATTGAGTGCTGGCTGTGAACCAAAGGGTCACCGGTTCAATTCCCACTCAGGGCACATGCCTGGGTTGTGGGCCAGGTCCCCACTGGGGGCCATGTGAGAGTCAATCACACATTGATATTTCTACCCCTCTCTTTTTCCCTTCCTTACCCACTCTCTAAAAATAAAAAATAAAAAAGAGTGCAGACACACTGAAATAAAGAACACACTGACTGTAATGGGGAGGGGGGAATAATGGGGGAAAGAAGAGGGGGGTCATCAAGGAACGTATATAAGGGACCCATGGACAAAACCAAAGGGCTGGGTAGGATTGAGGGTGGGAGGGGTGGGGGAGAATAGGGAGGGAATAGAAACAACTGTACTTGAATAACAATAAAAAATGTAAAAAAAAAAAAAAAACCCAAATATGTTAATACCACCTGACCAAGGTGTCATGCAATCGAGGTTTCCAACTTGGAATCAAATGTCTGCCTGTAGAAGTTTCCCGAGCCCACCTTCCCTGAAGCTTATGCTTCTCTCTCATTGCTCAAACAATTAAATTTCCCATTCCTCATAGACAAGTACATTTAAATTGTATTAGAAATTTATTTGACCTTGAAAGCACAGCAAGATTTTTGAAGCACAGAAATTCTATGTAGTATTTCATTTAAAATGTGTTACTTTCTATATTTTTCAATGCAAGTGGGCTTTCTTTAGTGTTACTACTCTACCTAACTCAAGAAATGAGATATAGATGCAGTCCTACTGTAGACAGATATATTTTTTGCATAACCAAAACTGTAATGAAACTTATAAACAAAGCAAAGTGAAAAAAAATCAGCATTTTTGTTCAAATCTTTCCCTATTTCATGTAATTTAAAACATTAAGTTTAAGGGTGATAAATGGAGGTGGATAGCAAAAAAGGAAGGGATTTGTGAAATAGTTTTTGAAACTTACCAAATACTGAACATCAAGGAGTAATTCAAAAAGATTGAGTGGGCCGTATTGCTTTTAAGATTCCTGTGTCTCCAAGATAAAAGTGGTACTTACATTTCTGAATCGAGGTGGACCACTAAGCACATGCATTTACTTCTCTCTTCAAATCAAGTATATTTGAACTGCTGTATAAAGTATTCAGAGAATATTAAATAAAAATACATACATGAATGCACAAGCAAAACATGGGAATTTTCAGAGTGCTGGAAATAACAAGGTAACACAAAATGGAAATTGTAAGCTGTGGTGTTAAAGCCTGCTTCATGACAGAAATGGAGGCCATGAGCCCCAGTGCTGCTGGAAGGCAGAACAGAGCTCCCTGCAGTAAGCCAGAAGCCTGAACTATGCTCCTTGTTCCTGACAAGAAACCTGCAAATCTCTGGCAGCTGAGTGGCTTATTTTCCAGTCACAATCTGTCTGCCACATATCATGGGTAGAAAATGTTATCTTTGAAAGACGGGAATTCGAAGCTTGTGGAAATGCTCAGAGTATGCCCCAACAAGCACCGTCTGCTTGTGTGGAAACCCTAGGCCTGAATATTAAAAAGTGAATTTCTAGATGTTTCAAATGACTCCCATAGAGAAGATTTCCACTCAGATCATAAAGGAGAAAATGTCTATGGAAGGATAACTCTGGTAGTTGAACTCACAGATAAGAAGTGTAACAGATGTGGAGCCCAAAGCCACAAAAGAAATCCTGCAGACCCAAAAGTTGTATTGGTGTATCAATTGACAGTACATCTAAAACAGCCTGATGTTTCCCAAAGAGATTTCACTGAAAACATCTGCTCGTTTTACTTTAGTCAGAGTATTTTATATCATGCATATTAAAGCATGTATATTATATACTTACTAGCATTGTGACTTTGGGGAGTGACTTCTTTTCTTTGGCTAATGTTCCTTATGTGCCAAAGGGTTTTTGTGAGATGCAGATTAAATAAATTACTATTTTTGAAGCATTTTAATAGTCTGGCACATAGTAAGCATGCAATAAATGTTAGGAATTAGCCCCAGCTGGTGAGGCTTTGTTGGTTGCAGTGTCATCCTGTAAACTGAAAGGATGTGGATTTGATTCCTGGTCAGAGCACATGCCTGGGTTGCAGGTTTGGTTCCTGTTCAGGCACGTACAAGAGGCAACCAATCGATGTTTCTCTCTCTCACTTTCTCCCTCCCTTCCCCTCTTTCTAAAATCAGTATGCATGTCCTTGGATGAGCACAAATATATTTTTTTTATGTAAGTAAGTAGAAAGAAGATAGATGCATAGATAGACAAACAAAAACTGTGAACACTTATCTGAAGAACATGGGCTACGGTAGGAAAAAAGAAAAGGGACCTTTAGTTCTCAATTTTTGTCCTTTTTATGTACTGTTATAATTTTTTATTTTGTGTAGCTTTTATTAATATATAATTATAAGCAATCTGGTTAAAATTGAAAAGAATCACAGAACAAAGAGAAACCCCTCTTATAATATACTTCTATTGCACAGTGAATAAAAGGAGAAGTTAAAGGAAGAAAGTGAAGGTACTAGGGAGAAACAGACAGTGTGATCAATAGATAGACACCTGGATAGATGAATGACAAGTTAGACGCAGTGTGACTGAGGGAAAAAGAAGTCATTAGGTTCTGCAATATTAGTAACACTCTGGTCATAAGGAATTGTTCACTGGAGCTGTTTGTTTCCCTATTTTCACCCATGAACAGAGTACTCTGAATTGCTATTTAGTTATTATACATGTCTGTTGTAACTCTCCTCTACCTTTAAAACGTTAAAGTCTCAAGCTGTTTGACAGAAACAGAAAAGAGAATTTTTAAAAAAATTGTTGTTCAAGCACAGTTGTCTCCATTTTCCTGCTACCACTTTCCCCTGACCCACCCACCCCACCTCCCACCCTCAACCCCCCTCCCCTGTTTTATTTGTCCATGGGTCCTTCATATACGTTACTTAATGGCCCTTCTCCTATTTCCCTCAATATCCCTCTCCCCTCTCCCCTCTGGTTACTGTCAGTTTGTTCTTCAATGTTTCTGGTTATATTTTGCTTGCCTGTTTGCTTTGTTGACTAGGTTCCACTTATAGGTGAGATCATATGGGATTTGACTTTCACCGCCTGGCTTATTTCACTTAGCATAATGCTCTCCAGAACCATCCATGCTGTCATGAATGGTAGGAGCTCCTTCTTTCTCTCTGCTGTGTAGTATTCCATTGTGTAAATGTAGCACAGTTTTTTGATCCACTCATTTACTGATGGGCATCTAGGCTGCTTCCAGCACTTGACTATTGTAAATTGTGCTGCTATGAACATTGGGGTGCATAGGTTCTTTTGAATCGGTGTTTCAGCATTCTTAGGGTATAATCCCAACAGTGGTATTACTGGGTCAAAGGGCAGTTCCATTTTTAGTTTTCTGAGGAAATTCCATACTGTTTTCCACAGTAGCTGCACCACCAACTTACACCACATACAAAAATAAACTCAAGATGGATAAGACTTAAATATAACTCACAACACCAAAAAAATCCTAGAGGAGAACATAGGCAGAAAAATCTCCAAAATTCCATGCAACAGTATTTTCACGAACATATCCCCTAGAGCAAGGGATACAAAGGAAAGAATAAACAAATGGGACTTCATCAAAGTAAAAAGCTGCTGCATGGCTAAAGAAAACATCAGCAAAATGAAAAAGGAACCAACCATATTGGGAGTACATATTTGCCAATGTTATCTCAGACAAGGGTTTGATCTCCAAAATATATAAAGAACTCACATGACTCCACTCCAGGAAGACAAACAATACAATTAAAAAATTGGTAAAGGACCTGAACAGACACTTCTCCAAGGAGAATATATGGAGAGCCCATGGACATATGAAAGGATGATAAGAAAAAGGATTTTTAAGACCCAAAATATCAAAGGCAGCAGAGAAGGCACATCTCTGCACCAATAAGAAGTGAGTTTCTAGACATCTCCAACAATGGCCAGAGGGCACTGGACATCTAAATAGTTACAGGAAAGGATGGAAGTGTGGAAAGGAGAGGGTTCAGTAGGTAAGTGAAAGGAAGAAAGGATGCTCATCATTTTGAGAGGGAAGTTTGATACTCTTTGTCGGAGATGTTTCCAGACTTGAAACCCATTACTTTCTTGCTTTCCTTGACACTGTATTTCCACCTTCTCATTGATCTTTCACAATTTCTGTCTGCACTCCTAGACCTCAATAGAGCGCATTGCCATCAATTTTAGCCCTTGATACTCTCTCAACTCTGTCTGCCTTGTTTCCCAAGACTTAATTTTTTAGTTCCATGGCTTCGAATACTACTACTATGGTGATGACTTCTACTTCTAAACACATCAAAATCCTTAGCCTCTTTCTTGAGTGCCAGGCTTATAGATGCAATAGCCCACTTCACATCTCCAATTGGGTATGTAATAATCATAGGCTTGCCTGAGTTAGCAATACTTGGAGCACAAATACTAAATAATTATTCATCCTTTATTTGAAATGTCCATTTAACTGGCCATCCTGTATTTGAATCTTGCAAAACTAAGTAGGCATTTCAATATTAATATACCAAAAACAAATTTCTCACCTGTATTAATAAGGACTCTTGGTTACATGGGAAAGAAACCCAAGTCAAATTGTCTCAAGTATGTAAAAGCTAATTTTTGGAATGGATAAATGACAGATCCAGGAGTCAATTTGGCTTCATGCATGGGGGCTTTAAGGGATTAAAAAAATCATCAGGTTCTGGTTGCTCATCCTACCACTTGGCCTGGTTTACCTATGCATTGGCCTCATTCTCTGGCATGTTCTCTCAGTGTGGTAACTGCAATCCTACTAATTTACCATTCAAATTCTAAAAAGAGCACTGATCTCCACTAGTTCAATCCAAACTCTCAGAGTTGCATGTGACTGGGCCAAATGTGGTCACTTTGATGGAAGATTTGAAAATGGTGATCAGCCTAAGAATGCAGTCATACTCACAGCTAAGCTAGGAATTAGAGAAAGTCCCACACAAACAATATGACTGAGTAGGAGGAAGGAGAATCCTCAATTAAAAAAATCAGGATGCTGTATTTAGAAGTGGGAATAGAAGCTGAACAGGAAACTAATAAGTTATGCTCTATATTCCCCCAAAGTACATGTGAGTAAGACGCATGGTTCTTTAATTAATTGCTGAAGTAAAAAAAATGTATTGGTCTTTTTGTATTTTTATGTTTTATTCACACAATAAGGGGATCCACTGTAAGTGCTGTCTATTCTTCTTCCAGCATTTCTCTTAAATTGGACCACTTACCTCCTCTCCTATTCTCTCCTCCTCTATGTGACCATCCTCTCATTCTTGGACTATTGCCATGATCTCCTATTTGGTATTCCTGCTTCCAATCCCATAAAATCACTTTATAGTATTATAAGCAATTAAAAAATAAATCCAACTGTGTCATTTCCTTGCTTGATATCATTATATGGCTTCCCTTTATACTTGAAGTCCCTATGTGATCTGGTTCTTGCCTAATCCTAGACAGCATTCATACACTCTTTTCCCTGAAAGCCCTTCTTACCACATCTAAGTCATACTGGCCTTCTTAAAGTTTCTTGAATATGCCAATGGTACCCCTGCCTTAGAGCTATTGTGTTTTCTGGTTTCCTCTACTGGGAAGATTTTTCCTTTGTAGGTACCTTTCTTATTCCTCAAGACTCAGATCAAAGACCACGTTTTCCTTTCTTAAACATCCTGTGTAAAGAAATTTCTAGTCACTATCACATCTCCCAGTATGTGCTACACAGCACATAAGGGCAAGACATTATCTTGTTTATGCAGTTTTTCACTTTTTAAATTTATCTTTAACTACTAAAATAAAAGATCCAATGTGGAGAAACTTGCCTTTCTCCACTCTGAACCCCCAGACTAAAACCAGGGCCTGGCCCATAGTAAGTCTTCAATAAGTATTTGTTAAATAGGCACATTAATAAATGAGTATACGAATCATAGTTATATTGATATTTTGCATTTGCTGTGTTGGCCATACATCAGAATAAGTTGAATTGCTTCAACATTAACTTTGGAGGAGTACTCTAAGGATAAATTAAACTGACAATTTCAAATGCATGACTTGATGTTACAGGTAGCCTAGTAATGTAGAAAACATAGGGAGTTTCCCCCCTAACTTTTATAATCAAATATCTGGAATAAATCAGAGGACTATGATTCCATTCTACTATTTATTCAGCAGGAGATAACATGGGAATATAGGACTTGGAACCATATATTAGTGAAACCAATTGCCACCAAAATGAGTGACATTTATGTAAGTGATTTTCAAAGAAGCTTTATCTGGTGATTTTTGCAAAGAATGAGATAAAGTTGGAAAAAGGTAAGATTTTGTTGAAAATTATGTTTCTATCCAAGTACTAGAGAATTATGAGAAGATGCAATCCATTACTTCAGTTAGGTTGGAATCCTTTTGAATATGCACTTGTAAAAGGGTCAAATGCAAAAGTTAAGTACTGGGTAATTAATCTATGGAAAGTAACCTTGACACAGATTAGGGATCAGTTGAGTATGCCCTCAATTACAAATGTCTTCTGATAAAATTGGGGTCAGTGCTGAGGCAAGAAATCCTTGGTATTTAGAAAACCATCCTAGATCATAGAAAATGTCAAAGTAGATAGTGCATCCTCCATAATTATTTCCAGGAGAGAAGATTTGGGTATTTGGTTAAATTCTTTCTTGTTTCTGAAAAGTAAGCAAACACAAATAAAACACAACAAAAAGACTGAGGTAGAGGACTCTAGTATACTTTTTATAAATCAAATTGAAAATTATAACTATCAGACTTTAGGAGTAAGAAGCTTTATATAGAGTAGAGGAGCAAAATACAAAAATTCTTTAAATAGACCTAAAGCCATTTATAGTTTCTTTTGATCTTACTGAATAATTCACTTATCCATCCATAGAAAAAAATTTGTCAATTGCCTAGGATTTTTGGGCTCTGTTCTTGGGAACAGAGAAATATAATTAATAAAATGACATAATTTCTGTAGTCAAGATCATTTAATCTATCGTGGAAGACAAATAGTAAGTGCTTTTCAGATAAGGTCAAGTTAAAGGAGTTCATCATCACCAAGCCCTTACTATATGAAATGTTAAAGGGATTTACCTAAGAAATAGAAGAGGATAAAAACTATGAACACTAAAATGACAACAAACTCATAACTATCAACAAGTGATCCTAAAAAAGCAAAAACAAAAACTAAGCAAACAACTAGAATCAGAGAAATGCAGATCACATGGAAGGTTATCAGTGGGGAGGGAGAGGGGAAGAATGGACAGGAGAAAGGTACAGGGAATAAGAAGCATAATTGGTAGGCATAAAATAGGTGGGAGGAGGTTAAGAATAGAATAGGAAACAGAGACACCAAAGAACTTACACGTACAACCCATGGACATGAACTAAGGGGAGGGGTTGCTAAAAGGAAGATTCAGGGTGGAGGGGGGATAAAGGGGAGAAAAACTGGGACAACTTTAATAGCAAAATCAATAAAATATACTTAACAAACAAATTCAAGTTTGTTAACATCACTGCTGGCTGTGTAACCTCAGTGTATGCAGGCAATAAATAAATACATAAATAAAAACTTGGGGTTATATTTCTTAGCGCCCTTATAGCTCTAATAAATTCTGATGCTACAAACATGAAAAACCTAGTGTTGAAACATGATATCAGACAGTACCATTCAAAATGTGGAGATCTTTGAGTGTGTTATCTTTTTTACTGGTCCACAATGAAGTAAGTATAGAAATTGGGATGAAACCTTTTGAAATTTTTATAGCAATCTGACAGAGTACTTCTATGCTTATTGAATCCAATAATAATTTAGGGACAGGTGTGTAATTCCTATGTGTTTCTTTTAGATTATTTTAATTTTTTAAATTTAATTTAATTTTTATTGTTCAAGTACAGTTGTCTCCATTTTCCTCCTACCACTCCCCTGACCTCCAGCCATCCCCACCTACTCTATTAAAAAGCATCCATCTCTTCTGGCCAAGATGGAGGCATAGGTAGACACACTATACCTCCTCCCACAACCAAAATAAGGACAATAACAATTCAGAAACAAAATAACAACCAGAACTGATAGAAAATTGAACTGTATGGAAGTCAGAAAACCAAGGAGTTGAGATAGATGCATTCATCCAGACCAGTAGGCAGGGTGGAGTCAGGTGGCCAAGCAGAGAGGGGTCTGGGCACAAAAAGCAGTGGCACAAGGCACCCCGCTGGGCAAGACAACAGTGGGCAGACTCTGGGCGTGCAGGCAGCAGCTGGCAGACCTCAGGCTGGGGGTGGCAACGGGCAGACCCAGTGAGGTGGTGATTGTGAAGTAAGGCACTGTGTGCAAGGTGGCTGGCTGACCAGGTGGTCACACATTCACACACAGATAAACCAGGCAAAAGTGGGGATCGAGACAGACCATACAACCCAGAGTTCCAGCACCAGGAAAAAAGCCTCAAAACGCCAATTGAAAACACCTATGAGGTTTGAGGTGCCGGGAGAGACTCCCAGCCTCAATGGAGAGTTCCTTGGAGAGACCCACAGGGTTCTAGAACGTGCACAAACCCACCCACATGGAAATCAGCACCAGAAAGGCCCAGTTTGCTTGGGGAAAGTGGCAGAAGGGACTGAAATCTGACAGAGAGCAGAGCAAGCTCCATTGTTCCCTCTTGGACCCTGCCCCCACATACAGCATCACAACACAGTGACCGGGTTGCCCCGCCCTGGTGAACACCTAAGGCTCCACCCCTCATACCTAACAGGTTTGATAAGACACACATACAAAAAGGCCCAAATAGAAGAACAGATCAAAGCTCTACAGCAAATACAACTAAGAGATGAATAGATAGCCAACCTATCAAATGCACAGTTCAAAGCACTGGTGATCAGGATGCTCACAGAATTGGTTGAATTTGGTCGCAAATTAGATGAAAAAATGAAGGCTATGCTAAGTGAAATGAAGGAAAATGCACAGGGAACCAATAATGATGGGAAGAAAACTGGGACTCAAATCAATGGAGTGGACCAGAAGGAAGAAAGGAACAGCCAAACGGAAAAGAATGAAGAAACAAGAATTCAAAAAAATGAGGAGAGGCTTAGGAACCTCCAGGACATCTTTAAACGTTCCAACATCCAAATTATAGGGGTACCAGAAGGGGAAGAGGAAGAGCAACAAGGGGAAAACTTATTGGGACCAATAATAAAGGAGAACTTCCCCAATCTGGCAAAGGAAATAGGCTTCCAGGAAGTCCAGGAAGCTCAGAGAGTCCCAAAGAAGGTAGATCCAAGGAGGAACACACCAAGGCACATCATAATTACATTAGCTAAGATAAAAATGAAGGGGAGAATTCTAGAAGCAGCAAGAGATAAGGGGACAGTCACCTACAAAGGAGTTTCCCATCAGACAGTCAGCTGATTTCTCAAAAGAGACCTTACAGGCAAGAAGGGGCTAGAAAGAAGTATTCCAAGTCATGAAAGATGAGGACCTACATCCAAGACTGCTCTATCCAGCAAAGCTCTCATTTAGAATGGAAGGGCAGATAAAGTGCTTCTCAGATAAGGTCAAGTTGAAGGAGTTCATCATCACCAAGCCCTTGTTTTATGAAATGTTAAAGAGACTTATCTTAAAAAAAGAAGATAAAAATGCATGTATCGTAAAATGACAGCAAACTCACAATTACAACAACCACACCTAAAACAAAAGCAGACTAAGGGGTCACCTAAAATGGGAGCACAGCCACAGAAATAGAGGTCACATGGAGGTTAGCAACAGGGGAGTGGGAGGAGGAGAGGGGGTAAAAAGTACAAAGAATAAGTAACAGATGGTGGGTGTTGCGGCCTGACTTACTGATGCAGTCAGCCCAAGAGGCTGCACTTCTTGTGTTGCCCACAAGAGGGCGTCAGCACAATTGCGGTCAGAGCAGCCAGCATTGCATTCGTAGAGCACGGGAACCAGCTGTCAATCAAGGTACTGATCACACGCTGATCAGGCACCTAACTGACCAATCACTAACATGATCATGCACTG